>JAMQGT020006964.1:0-222725 GCA_024447675.2 Pterophyllum scalare
TGCCTGGCAAATATCTTTCAGTTTGAATACACTAGGAAGGAGATTTTCAAATAAACTGAATTTCAGCACACTGGACTTTTCTGAGATCTCAGAAATTAATCCAGCATAAAATTCACCCACTGAAACTAATCTCGGTTTAGTAATTAATTTAGTAAATAACAGTAATTTTAGTATTCTAATTCTACTTTAGCATTAAAAATATTATTTTGATTAAAGAGCTTGCACATACCGGTGGATTAATCATTACAGAAACATAAAAATGATTTTGATATTTACCAGTACCGTTAATTTAGGGCAGCTGTGGCACAACCTTGTTTTGGATGGTGGTCTAATAAATTTGTTAAGTACAAAAGAGCTATCAATTTTACAGATGTGTGTCTATTTCTATATCTACACTATATTGCCAAAAGTATTCGCTCATCTGCCTTCAAACACACATGAAATTGAGTGACATCCCGTTCTTAATCTATAGGGTTTAATATGATGTGGGCCCACCCTCTGCAGCGATAATGGCGTCAACTCTTCTGGGAAGGCTTTCCACAAAGTTCAGGTGTGTTTATGGGAATTTCTGATCATCCTTCCAGAAGCACTTTCGTGAAGTCAGACACTGACGAGAAGGCCTGGCTCTCAGTCGCCACTGTAATTCATCCCTAAGGCGTTCTACCGAGTTGAGGTCGGGACTCTGTGCAGGTCAGTCAAGTTCTTCCACTCTGGTGCGCAGTCATGTTGGAACAGGAAGGAGCCATCCCCAAACTGTTCCCACAAAGTTGGGAGCAGGAAATTGTACAGACTGTCTTGGTATGCTGAAGCATTACGAGTTCCTTTCACTGGAAGTTACTGGAACACCTGAATTCAATGATTTGGATGAGTGAGCGAATACTTTTGGCTTACATATGTAACAAAAGGAATTTTTTCAAAACGACAATTTTTCAGATGTCAATACCGCAACATCAGACTTAGCAATAAGACCTATGAAATGAAAGTGGTGTGTTTTACTAATACTTTGTACCCCATCTCTTACAGACTGGTGCTGGCAGCATACCAGGCTTGTGGCGGCCTTAACCACAAAGCAGGATTTAAATTTATTTAGCCAACTTCAGTGTTAACCCTGTTTTTTTTTTTTTGAGTAGCATGTTCTTAACGGGGTACAATGCTACGGTAACTCGTAAGGTAAATACAACCTCAGATGAATTGAAAAAACATGACATTCAAGGTATCTGCTATTCAAGGTAGGCTATCATGGCTTCAAATAGGCTAGATTTTTTTAATTTAGTAGCCATTTTTCAGTCTTACCAACCAAAGCATTCAAAGTTCTCACATTCATACAGCACTTTTTATATTATACATTTCCTATCACATGTATTTACTGCTTTGTCTGCAGAAACTGTTATGTATACTGTATTATGAATATTTTCAAATATCACAGAATCATCATATCTTCCTTTGCTTAGTAGACCTGTCCTTGTTTGTGATCGGCCATATGGGGCCAACTCTGTGTCTTTCATATTACCTTAGGCTGACTTATTAAGTTGATAACCACCTTCATATGATCACTTAGCCTGACTCCTGACGTTAGGCTAAGTGAAGTCAGATAATGGAATGATATCCTGGGTATGCTGAAGTTGTTTTGTAGTACAAGCCTTGGCTGACCAACACACACTGCAGCATTTTGGATAACTTAATGTTTTGTAATATAATCTTCAAAGGAAATATGGTTAGCTATACTCAGCTACACATTAGCTAGAGCTTGCTAGCTCAGTCAGTTGAAAGCTGGGCAGAAATAGGGCTAGGAGATATACTAATATTTTTAAAAAGATACTGATTATATAATTTCAAAGGAGATGTAGAATAAGGCTATACTATTATTACTGACACAGTTTGTGGTGTTTCATCTTTACATCTCTCACTGTACTGTGATTCAAAGCTGGACCCTGCTGTCCCTGTGCACTTTAAGCTCACCCTCAAGGTTCTCATGCAGCATGGTCCAACTATATATAACATCTAAAAGCTTCAAGATATAATTAACCTGATTTTACAATTGACTTTGTAGCAACAGATGACAATATTTGTCTGTGAAAAAAGAAATGTAGACAAAACTAGTGATTTTAGCGCCTGCAGAAAACAGGGGTTCTATTTTGTGTGACTTTTGCAATGCATTAGCTCTGATCTGATCTAAACCATGAAAGATAAAGCAGAGAAAATGTTCTAAATATAAAGAACACTCAAAGCAACTATTCTTGGTGATATCCATTGTACAAAGCAGTACATACCACCATAATTTATATATATATATATATATATATATATATATATACTTTCTTTTTTTTTTATATAAACTCCCAGCTGTCATGGGGTAAGAGGCAGGGAGCACCCTGGACAGTGTGTCGCAGGGCTTACACAGAGACAGAGAACCATTTATGCTCACATTCATACCTATGGCCAATTAAGAGTTACAAATTAATCTAACAAGCATGTCTTTGGAGTGTGGGAGGTAGGTGGAGGACATGCAAGCACAAAACGATCATGCAAACTCCATACAGAAAGGTCCCAGTGAATTAGAACCAGGACCTTCTTGCTGTGAGGCAGCACGCACCATTACATCACCTATATAATCAACCTTTAATTTTGAGTTTGTAGCTCTAAAGGATTATAAAATCCTGGACCCTTTCCTGGGAAAAAGCCTATGTCAATAGTGTGACTTGCAAAAAAAAAAACAAAGTGGTGTGCGTGCATGTTATGCAGACTTTGTTTTTGCTTTACAAGGTGCACTGCCAACATAGACACCAAACACTCAACAGCCTATTACACTGAATAGATGTAATAATAATTATTTCAAACATGGCTTTATCAAATCAATTAAAATTACAATGGCGAGTGTGAATACATGGTGCGTGCAAATAAAATTACTTTCTATTCATTACATTTCAGGCAGTCTAATGCATTCATCACATATATAAATACAATATACTGGTCAGCACTAGGGATGTCACCATTGATGTCACTTATTGTACCATTCGATACCAAAATGCTGAAAACGTGACTTGCTTGTCTTTGGTATCATAGGCAGTGTATATACCGATGTGGCTATTCTTCCAGAACTGAAGGGGGCAGCATACTGCTGCAAGTGTTCTAGTCTAGCTTTACCTGCTGAAGAAGACGGAAGATCAGGGGAAAAAAAAAAACTACAAATGGCACAGCAAAAGGCATGGAAGATGATGACTAGTGAAGCTGCTGCAATAGCTCTGTGCCAACTCACTGATGGGAAAGGCAGAGTCGGCTATGCAACTACTTTGCGTTCAGGTTGGGTTGGGTGGGATGATAATTGATTCGCAAAAGGTAATATGCAAATGATGGTATTGTGTTTTTTTAGACCAAGGGAGGAAATACAGCTCAAAGAATTCAAGTTGAGCAAGTTTCTGTTCACAGTAACAACATCCAAGGTATGATCCTTCTTATATTATCCTGAAACACATGTTACCATTTTGTTAGACACAGCTGGGACTGATGTTCTGAAATCCGCTTTGCTCCATAGGCTAATATGTTTGCAGCAGCTAACATTAAATACTTATGCTAACATAATGTAACTTTAACATATTACCACAAGTAGTAAGCGGGCACAGCTATTAGAACTAATAAGCTGGCTAGATTGCTGTAAATCAATGTAGCTAAAGCTCCATTTTATTAAGTCTCTTATTGCTCCTGCACTGAATCAAGACATTGAGACTTAGAAATTAATTAACCCCCAAATCTTCCAACCCCTAAAAATAAATAATAATGTATGACGTGCTCAATTGTCTACTCCAATTAACAAGTGTACAGATTAAATGACAAGAGGGAAAGTCTCGCACATATTTTTCCTGCTATTTTTAAGCTCAGCAGTGATCACAAAGGCATCAGTCTTGAGTTCGTTACTAGATTAGAAAGGGTCTCTAAGCCTGAACCACCTATTTGGAGGAAGTCCCAAGCAGTGCATAAATGTTACCGAAATCATTCATGGAACTCAAGCAAGAGTTCTACACATTTCTAATCATTAACAGCTGAAATAGGGAAGTGGTATAGTTTTCACCTTGTGAGTCTGTATTTGTGACTGTGGAAAAATGTGGTACTACCATAGCAAGAACTATCCAAGTGTTGTCTTGTCTACTTTGGCAACCATTTGTGTTTGAGGACTGATTTTTTTTTTCCAACACCATAGGGCCACAACCCTGCAAGACAAAGTCACGAAACTTTACAAGTATGTAGTAAAGACCAAAATGGGTGTGGTTCAACCCTTACTTCTGTAATAATCCAGAAATGACAACCTGGCTACCTAGCTGGCTCGTGGATCATAATGTCAGTTTGTTGACAGCTGTCACATTTGATTTCATTCCATCGGAAGAAGGTCTCAAGTTTGCATTAAGACTGATTTCAACAAAAAATTTCTAAGCCCAGAAACTCAGGTTAATCCCTGAATACTGAAACCTCGAACCCTGAGTAGTCATTACCGCTGTAGCTGACCATTACAAACACTGGAAATTCTAATTAGCCACATTCACTGTGGGGGAGTGAAGAGTGGGCCGCTATCCCCTGATGCCTTGCCTGTTCAGCAAACACACTATCAGCAGGCTCTTCACACATCAGTGCACATGAATAGCACAGTCAGCCTGTAAGCATCAACACAGGGCTGGATGTTGACACAGACAGGGAGAGGCTTGTTCATATGGCTGGGGTTCATGGCCCCATTTCAATCAAGAACCTTTGCAGATGAGCAAATGGCCTGTGTGGATGAGCTCTGGTTTAGGCACACCACCAGTTTTGTTATCACCTGCTGAATGCTGGGGTATAGATGAGCTACTCAAAACACAAGTTGTGTTTTGGCTCCAGGGCATATATTTACTTTTATAAGAGTGTGTGTGTGGGGGGGGGGGGGCAACATAATGGGTCTGCAGCTAGTAAGAGGACCCTGTTTACAGAGATTTAAATGAGTCACTCAAACATGTACCATAAAATTGCAGAAATACAAGTGTTTACTACACTAGGGTAAGTGCAGATATAGACAAAGGTGAGGTTGGTACAACATTGCCAAACAACACTTCTGTGCTGTTAGTGGCCATGAGCTGTTTTGTCAGTAGAGGGCCACGGGAAACACAAGTGCACTCGTGAAAAAAATGTGCCTATATGTAAAGTGTACCTTCAACAAAATAAGTTTCATTGTTTTAATAATAACAATTGTGAAATATAACACAAATGTTCTCAAAAGGGAACACAACGATATGTTGACATCCAGGTCTGCACATAAACTGTGCAGACCGTGATGAAAGGTCTGTGGCTTTTGCTGGTGGTCATGTGTCACTCACGGGCAATGGTAGTGCATGGATGCTGCTAAGTTACAAGCCATCTGAGGTCCAGGAACCGCCTGAAGCCTGTTACAGCCAGCTAATGCATTCGCCCAACCTCCCCCTCCGCTTCTCTTCTCCCTGTCATGCTCTTCCTCTCTGTCTCTTTCCCTCCCTTTCTTTCCTAAGCTCTCCTTTTTCCATGAGCTGCTGCCCTCTCCATCTCTCAAACCCCCTCCCCCGCTCTGAAGTGCTAACCACTCTCCTTCACCGTGCTCTTTTCCTACCGCTCACTCTTTCACACGCACACATGCACTCACGCACAGACACACACAGAAACTGTGGCAGTTACCACAACAGCGTGCAACCTCCCCCACACTCCAGCGAGGCAGTGTGCAAGTGCTTCTGGCTTGCCCTGACCCACATCTTGATATAGCCCTAAGTATGCTTACAGCTAAGTCCTGAAGACTCTCCTGCCACTCTTAGCCTAATCAGGCCTGAGCTGCTGTCAGTGCACTGACCAGACAAGACAGGCCAGCCTGCACTGACCATTATCATTTTCAGAAGGCTCTCAGACTGCCCAAGGTCCTGCCTATCCACCTTCCCCTTTCCACTGCTGATTGCAGGTTTCCTACTAGACAAGCACATGTTCTACCTGAGATAGGGATACTGAGTTCTGTACCATGACATACGAGGAAGAGAATATTGATCATCTTAATGACAAAGAAGTCGTCTCCATTCATTTCACCTTATTCATTTTCATCAGTAACTGTAACAGAAATGGGTGTTAAGGACAGAGCGCATGTTTATATATAATGATCGATGCAGTGGCTCTAAACGCAAGCTTTAAGAAGCAAAATAGTGAAATGTGTTACCTTGTCTTCGTTGTACTCAATAGGTGATGGTTTCCTGTACTCAATTCCCATCTCCTGCGTAGTATCAGCCCAGGAACAGTTAGATTTGTCCTCTTGCTTAAAAGCATGCTCAAGCTGGGGCAGTAGGTCAGGCAGGAGGTCAGGAGGCTCAAGGCCATCAAAGTCTCCATCGTGAGCTGCCGATGGTAGGAGGCCGTCTCCCAAAGCTTGGTATCCATTAGTGTTGATAACCCTGCAGCTCTGAGGCTGCTCAGATGGCAGGTGGCTGGTCATGTTGGGGTAGCATCGCATAGATTCACCAAAAATTTCAGATGACTTGCAGTGTCCCTGGGTTTCTCCAGGACAACGTACGGCACCGAAAGAACATTCCTCTACCTGGCGAACTGGGGTCCTAGTGTGCTGCTGACTCAGTCGGACTGTGGATGAAAACTGGCACGGTGCCCCTGCTAGCTCAGGTACTGCAGAAGTGAGTGGTGCAGTGGTGTTGGTGGGCCTAGACACCGGGGCTGAGGACAAAGATTGCTCATTGAGACTGGGTAAATCTGGCTCCCCAGGGTAAGCAGGGTACTGAGTTGGTTGGTAAGCACTGGCAGAGCTGACAGCACACGTGGGCAGGGAATGAACTATAGGTGATGAATGCATGGGAAAGGACAGGTTAGAGTCTTCCAGTCCTGCTCCAGGGAAAGCTTGACATCCCCTGACCAGCTGGTAGTTACCTTGCTGTCGCTGTGTTTGCAAGCAAGTCACACTCATAGAAGCATTTTGACTTTCCAAAAAAGGCTTACTTGGAACACCTGAATGGAACTGCTGCTCCCTCACAGTTAGTTGGTGCTGAACCTGCTGTTGAGTGTGGTGCATTTGCTGTTGGCTGCTGGATTGACCTCCCTGGTGAAATGAGAAATTGTGATGCCGTTGCTGCAGGGACACAGTCTGTGTGTTAATTTGTTGGTGCTGGTTTAACAGCTGTTGCTGATGACTTTGCTGTTGTTGCAGCTGCTGCTGTCGCATTCTATGCTGCTGCTCCTCTTGCTGATAACAGGGATGGTGTTGTTGCTGTGTTTGATGTCTGACATGAAGTTGCTGGCTTTGTAGTTGTTGCTGTTGATGACAAAGCTGCTGCTGAGGTAAGGGCTGGTACATATTCCCATTCTGGTCTTGGTTACCCCACATTGGACTGCCACTGTTACAGAACAGCCCGTTGGATTGAGGAACCTGACTCATGGGAGCATTATGGTATGAGCCATGTGGCTCTGTAATCATGCCCTCATTTATGCCCTGAGAACCAGAAAATGACTGACCCACATTGGCCTTAATGCCAATGTAATGACCCATTGACTGACTGTAACTGGGCATAGGTTGTTGGGTAGAAACTGGTGGCATCATGTCTTGATGCTTGCTAGGGCCAAGAGGCTCCACTTGGAGGGGTTCAAAGTCAGCAGTGAGGTTTAGCTCATCCACAAGTGATGGTGCTGAAGGGAAGCCATCCTCATCCAGCCCTTCCAGACCTCCGCCAAAGAGGCTGGGGTCATTAAAGAAATCCATGGCAGAGGTCAAAGGGTCACTGGAACCTCTGGAACACCAATGGGTCCAAGCTGGTCCCCAAGTGCCTGTTCGCAGAGCTACAGCATGCTGACTATATAGTGTCCTTGCCCTGAAATGGAAAAAAAAAACCCATAATATTTATATCAGATGATAAAGTTTCAATCAGTAATACATGGCCTAGATCAGACTTCAGTTGGTAAACAACAAGTTACTAACATGATCAAGCAGAAACCTTAATTTTCAGTCTGAGATGACATGACAGCTTATCAAGTATATTTTCTCCTCCATATTGAATTTTGTCATGATGCATTCTTTTAGCATGGTAGAGCTGCATGAATCCATCCATTTAGCATAAAAAAGCTCTTAAAATCCAGGTGAAGGCTAGGTCACAGTTCTGGAGAAACCTGGTACTGTCAGTTATCCGTCAGCAATGCCTTTCATGTGTGCAGCAAAGCAGCTGGTGCAAACCAACCAGCAGCCACCAGCAGGTGCCTCTTCCTGTACCCCCCCACCCTTTTCAAATACACACATACACACAAATGCACCTCAACCCCCTACCTCCACACAACCATTGAAGCTGCCTGCCCTGCTACTGCAGAATGTGTGGGAGGTGCAGACAGCTGATAGAATTTCAACAGCTAAGGACAGAGGCAGAGGAGGCCCTTTAAGCACGCGCATGTGTGTGTGTGTGTGTGTGTTCTGCAACCACAGACCAGCGGAAGATGACAGAAGTCTACCGAGGTCAGTCATTATGCTGACTTGCCATGCACACAGGCACACAAATGAACACAGACATTTGTCCTGTATCTTTGACTAACATCTTTTTCTTTAGTTTTTTTTTTTTGTTGTTGCTTTGATTAACAAAGCGTATATTTAAAACGGTAGCCATGCTAGTAAATGGTTTAACATAACGTTCTCCTGGCATAAATAAACTATGGCTGTCTCAGTTACTGAATGTGCGATTCATTGTCACAGGCACCATTCTCAAAACACAATACCAGATCTACCGTTAATGCTGAACAGTCTGCAAAAATGGTAGTATTATCATCAGTGATAATATCATACAAAAACCAAAGCAGCATGCACAAGCTGATAAAGATTTTATTAATCAATAAGGATAGATAACTGTTCTTAAAGTTCTCCCTCTCATGTTTAACTGGCAGTTAAACTGCTGCTGCTGTTTTGTGACAGCTGTAAGAAAGCCCCACATAAAAGAATCATTTTGACTAAGTGAGTCTAACTGACAACTTTTCAGTGTGCAAGTTAGGTTTTCCCTTTTAAAGGGGAACCAGCATAGGTGGCCTGCTTGGCCCACACCGACAAAAACATGCACATTAGTCCTCAGAATCACCAGTGCTTCCACTGTTTACATTTCCATTAGTGATACAGATCTGCTTATCCATTCTAAGGTTGTAAAGGGTTAAAGCCACCCCAGCTGACTCTGGCCAACACGTGGGGTACACCCTAAGGGGTAAGTTGCTTGTCAACCATGGGGCTGACGCATATGTGGCAAATAACCACCGTGTTCACACCCCGTTCTAGAGCTGCCACTTGGCCTAACCAACATGCCGTGACAGCAAACCAATGCACCAGGACAGAATCCACACAAGGACAGAGAGAACATTCAAAATTCTTATAATTAATAATATTGCATGCAGGTCCTACCAGAAATCCTATTAAAGACAGAGAGTTACATTATGGTTACATTATGAGTTTCTGTACTCTCTCTCCTTTTCCTGGTGGCTTTATAATGCTGTTAAAATCGACGCTGAAACGTCTTATATAATTAACAATTCATAAAATTCTCACCTCCTCAGAGCATTGTGCTTTACAGTAATATCACTACATTTCCTGTTATAGCTCAGCGTCATGCACATTACCACTCTTCCCACCAACCACCAGGTCCCTGTAAACGTCAATTCACACTGGCATGAAGCAAAATCCCGTTTTCAAATTGGGCCATGCACCCAGCTTAAAATTTCCTCCAGTACTTTATTTAATTATCATTATGCTTGCTGGAAAATCACGTGACTGTCAAGTAATGGTAAGTTTGTGAGTTTTAAGTTTCTGCAGATGCCTGTATGCTGTAGGTTCCCTACAGCCCGCTAAGCCAAGCCACTGCTAACCTTTAAACGCCACCCATCTGGCCCTGATACGCAGGCCAGTCCCCTCTGTTGCTTTCCAGCTGTTTCCTTCATAATTGTGACGTTGTAAGCACCATCCAGGCACGTGCAACTCATGCCTAATATCAACATGAACTCTGTTTATTAAATGCCCCCTGTGTCCTGGGTCGGATGTCAGCGTCCACAGCAGTTAAACTAAAAGTTTCCTAAACGCTAAGCACGTCTAAAAGCGCCTTTCACTCGGTATTTAAGAAACTTTAAACATTTCAGTTGGCAAAGTTGTACTCGGTATCAGCTGGCGATAGGGGCGACGCGTCTGTCCGGTTTTCAAAGCTTTTACGGAGTGTCGTTAAAGTAATACACCGGGCTCACCTCTAGTTAATATCATCCTCTTCATCTTCCCTCAGAAATGGCTTCAGCTCCGGCGAGCGCGGTGGCTGGGAAGCCGACGAGGCGGCAATGTGTTGCGCTACTTTAAGCGCAACTGCTGGGCGAGCGGAAAGGAAGACGAGCGCACGTGGAACGTTTCGAATTTAAATTTGAAACTGTTTGTCGAGGTGCGCACATGAGCCCCAACCCTAACCTTCAAACCTAAGGATTCAAAAGGTGTCGTGACGCTGCTCAAATAAGACAGGGAGAGGGAGGAGGAGGAGGAGAAGAAGGAGGAGGAGGAGGAGGAGGAGGAGGAGGAGGGGGGAGGGGGCCGGAGATGGATGGAGAGGTCGTCAGTGATTGTGACCGTGATGATACAGCCAACTAGTTTATCTTCGGCTCACTTTCGTTTTCATTTCGAATAGCCCGTCGAAGTACGGCCACTGTTAACTACGCCAGCGTCCACATTCAAAGCGCCGCGCCGCCTGAGCCCGGCTGGTCGCTGTCAGTTCAGGACCACCATGACCAACAAGAACCCACCTAGGTGTACTTTGGGGACACGCTGTATTTTCGTTTGCGAGTCAAAACTCCGAAGAAGTACGATGATATTTGCCGCTTCCGATTCTAACTCACAGAAAACAAACAAGTTCTTGGTAACTCGACAGTCTTGTTTCTACGGGAAAGATACACAGTCAGCTAGGCGGTGTGTCATCAGACAGCTGAGGCGACCCTCACTGACTCAATGTCCGAAATTTGACAGCTCCCTGTCTGTATGAAACAGGATCCCCCACATGTCCAAACGCGACTCAGAAAACTCACCGAAATAAGTGTAGTTTCTTACCTGAAACGAACCACAGAGCGTAGCTCCAGACGCTAATCAAGACAGAGTGGTATTAGCGAAGTTGTTACTGTGTTGTTAGTTGTACTCCTGCTGGCGACCAAGGCACAGCGGCTCTGCTGCTGCTGACGTGACTGTGATAACACTGCATTTGCATATTAGTAACCCCCTCTGTGATTGGACCACCGACAATTTGCCAAGATACCACCTTTCTAAGTTAAATTAACAATCGGCTCACCGACTGAGAGTACTTCGGGAACGGTGGCGCCGGGGAGTTGCTGATTAAATCATGTCACCATTGGTAAAGTTGCTGTGTTGACAGAGTGCATAAGATGGCCGCGTCTAAACCGGAGCCAATCCGGAGAGGTTTTACATTCGCACATGTAGCAGAGTCTCTCCTCGGTGCGAACGTGACAGGAGTGGGAGAGGTGCTTTCAGCTGTGGGTGTGCAACGCCATCTGTCGCCAGAGTGAAACACTGCCCTAAATTAAGCAACTTCAAATTTGAACAATTCTCTTTGAAGTTTATAGAATGTATAAAATTTGCTACTTTTTAAAATCACCTTTACCTCAGATGGGGACATGGTAGTTTTTTGTTAGTCAAATGTAGCAAAATCTGTTTCAGGTAATGTTTCCATTCATTAATTTGGAAAGAATGCACATGTAAATAAGTATATAAACAAAGCATGGCTTTAAAAAAAATCCTTTATTGATTTCAAGGAAAACCATTTCAATTTCATATCATCTAAGCAGTCGAGAAGAAATGGTTCAATACAGAACAACACCTGAAGTTGAACAGTGAACAGCCCAAATGGCATCGCGTGAAGCACGCTGATTTCGTCAGGCTTTTTGCCCTTCACAGCAGATCAAACCGGTTTCACCACGTCTGCTGTTCTAATGTGCTGATTTCTTTGTGGAACTTCCACAGATTTAAATCTATTTTTCCCAACAATATTTGCAAACACGACTATCAAGCCAGATCCCTCTTCATATGAAGAATTCAAGTTTAAGCTGACACTGGCCTGAATCTAGAGAAGTACCCCAATATATTACCGTCATTATTGTGCTGCTCAGAATGTAAATCTAAATAACTAAACCTTATCAAAATAAATGTGTTTTTCTTTCAGCCTTCTGTAATGCTAGAGTAACTTCTTGACTTGGGAATAATTTACAATTATCTACAAAGAAAAAAACCAAAAGATTCCCAATGCTTGAACGAATGTGTCTCTTATTTACATGTCACACCTTTAATAACCAATGGTTTTATATATATATATATATATATATATATATATATATATATATATATATAACATTCAAAATGATTTAAAAATCTGGCAAAATACATAAGCCTGCTTACTTAGAATCTTATTTAAAACCGTATTTGCTCTCCCTGCTTTACATAAATATTAGGAGCCATGTAAGACAATAGTTTACGCAGTGGAAATAAAGAATTAATCATTGTCCAATAAGACACAAATACAAAGCAAATGTCAGCCTAATGATATGACTGGGGTGTTTCACAGCTGTGACCAAGACATTCAGAGTCTGACAAATACAGTCCTGAGCCAATTTCAACAAGTGTTACTGATCAGACAATCCACTGTACTTACCATAAGAATGAAAATAATTTTGATCATATCTTGTACAGCCTTTTGGAATTGTATGTGATAACCTAACTAAATGTGAGAATGGATAAGAAAACCAAAATGAGAACGCATGTTGATTGCATCATAGCCTAAATGATGTTGACACATCCATTTGTCATTATTGATTTACATATGATACAAACTTGGTCTCCTTATTCTAAAGCTCTTTGAGGGGATGCCTACAAAAGATTTTAAAGCCAAGCAATAAATGTAAAGAGCTAATATAAAGTTGCCCCAACTATCAAGGATCCACATTCACACGGAAGGCTGATGCAAGCTGGCAGCATGGCATCTGATCCTTCTGCCTCCCTCTAGTGGCCACTGCGCTGACAGTGCGGGTTCAGCTCTGGGGAGGATTGTCCTCTTTGCTGAAGGGCTGCGTCGAGCCAGGCTTTACCCAAGACAACCCTGAAGCCTGAGTTCCCTTGTGGTGATCCTCAGGTCGTCTCTAGGGCAACGAAAGGCAAATTAACAACTGCATAACAACAATGGCCCGAGCAGACTTCTGCTTGGAAGGCACGAAGCTTTAATATTGTAAAACTTACTTTGTATGTGAACATCCTCTCTTTTGCTTCTTCGTGTACAGCTGGGTTCCATGGGGAAAAACTGAAACCAATGAATCAGAGGAGAGAACTGAGCGTGAAACATCTTATTTTAGGAGTTTCAACACACACACACACACAAACAAACACACACTTCGTGTAGTGGCAAGCACTAGAATGTTAAATGGACAGTTGACCAACCTTATTGCGTAGGGATCATCAATCTTGGGTTGGTCAAAAAGATGACTGTTGCATAGTTTCACACTATCCACCACTTTGCTTTTGAACAACTGCACATCCTTCTCATATCTGAAGAAAAAAAAAAAATATATATATATATATATATATGTATATGTATGTATATGTATATATATATATAGCCATATTTCATTTGTTCATGCTCCAAGTCCAGATTTATTTAGCCAGAAACTGATTTCATATCACTTTGCACTCAGTGCTAAAAACACCCATTTTTATTCTGTTTTTCTATTTATGCTAGACAAATAAAATGTTGTTTGAACATTTTCAGATGGGGGAAAAAAAAGATACACATAATATCTCTTACATTATTAAAAAAATAAAGGATGCTCAAACTCACAGCACAGCAGCCTCTGGGTTGAGTGGGTCTGTGGTGTTTATCTTGTAAAAAACCGTGCGCGCGTACATCAGGACTTGCCAGATGTGGTTGTGATTCCGTCTACAGAAACATAACACTGGGTTTGACAATAATATTTTGACATAACTGAGAATATGGGTGCATTAAGTCAATTAGTGTTCTACTTTTGCAGTAAGAAAACCCAAGATGAGCCAAAATAGCAAATACTGAGAGATCACAGAAGGATGAGGATCCTATTCCAGGAAGTATGCTCATTAAACTGAATCTAATCATAAAGAGTAGAATTACTCTCGACATCAACAGTTTCTGGTTCCAGAAAGGTTGGTTCAATCAACTGAGCGTGTTCACCCCGAGTTAAGTGCACGCGTGAGGAAAGAAAGCATTCATTAATGGAGCTCCGATACCAGGATTCACCATGGCAATGGGCAAAGGAAGAGCAGAACACCCCCCCCCATTTTATCCCACTGGACCAAGGAATATGACCGTCAGTGTGGACCATGTTTTTCTTAAAAACAGGAGGGAAAGGTCACGAGCTTGTCGTCGTCATATACGGCATAAAAGTCTGTGATCATTGACCCAAACTGAATTTTCATTAGCTGATGCTGGAGTCCTAATTTTACATTTGATTTCTACATCTAGTTATTCAGCTGTAACCTGATAGGGAAGTGACAGAAAATGAAGACAAAATATGGAAAAACAGATCTGACACTTTATGATATCAGTTACCCAGACAGCAACAGACTCCAGGGCGGATCCTCCGTCAAGCCAGTGTTTTATTAAAAAAAATAATAAATGAAAACGTAAAAAGTGCTATAGTTTATGACCATTTCATTTCTTCAGTAATTATTCAGTTAAAGTTTAATGTACTGATGGGATGCAATAACTCTTTTTAAAAGTAGAGAAGTTCATTATTTTTGCCATTTAAAAAAAGAAAAGAAAAAAAAAGCTTAGTGAGATTTACAGAAACTACGCTTTAAAACTGCGTTCCCCAGTCTAACCATTTCTAATATGATTATGATCTAATATCGGCTTTTGAAAGGATGAGCCATTTTAAACAAGGAATACAGATAGTGTTGAAACTAAAGAAGCTACTGCGAACGAATCCAGAATGTATCTGGACAGGATGAGCTGGGAAATGACCAGAGACAAACCAGATCCGAGCCCGATCCACTTGGAATCCGCAATCCCACCGTTTTGGATCCTGTTGTGCAAGTGGACCGAGTAGATTTTGAGCTAATAAATCTGCAGCGTACTGAACTTGTTTTCATCGCCTTGTCAGTGTTCAGTCCAAAAGGGCTTTGCTGATAATGTCCAGAAGCACAGCTCTTCTCAGAGCACTTTTTTTTTTTTGCCCACCTACAGGAGGACATGTTATCAAATCTTCTACTTTCAGAATCATATTTCCCGGTGCACTGCACATACACAAATTTCAGCCAATCGCGACAGTAAAATCGATGCATTTAGGTGTGTAGACATGGTCAAGACGACATGCTGAAGTTGATCATCAGAATTGGGTGTGTGTGTGGGTTTTAAGTGACTTTGAACGTGGCATGATTGTTGGCGCCAGACAAGCTGCTCTGGATATTTAAGAAACTGCTGATCTAATGGGTTTACAGAGAATGATCTGAAAGCAGAGAACATCCATCAGTTCTCTGGGAGAAAATCCCTTGTAGGTGCTAGAAGTCAGGAGAATGGCAGGATTGCTTCCAGATGATAAGAAAGCAACAGTAACTCAAATAAGCAAGCGTTGCAACCAAGGCATGCAGAAGAACACGTCTGAGGGGATAACATGTCAAACCTTAAAGCAGATGGGCTACAGCAGCAGACCACACTGGGTGCCACTCATGTCAGCTAAGAACAGGAAACTGAGGCTACAATTCGCACGGGCTTGTCAAAATTGGACGACAGAAGAACGGAAAAACGTTGCCTGGTCTGATGAGTCTCAATTTCTGCTGCAACATTCAGATGGTAGGGTCAGAATTTGGCATAAACAACATGAAAGCATGGACCCATCCTCAATATTCAGGCCAGGCGGCTGCTCCTGGTGGTGGAATGGTGTGGGTTGATATTTTCTTAGCACACTTTGGCCCCTTAGTACCAACCGAGCTTCAAATACCACAGCCTACCTGGGTACTGCTGCTGACCATGTCCATCCCTTTATGACTACAGTGTATCCCTGTGGTGGCTGCTTTCAGCAGGATAAAATGTCATAACACTCAAATCATCTCACACTGGTTTCTTGAAAATGACAATGAGTTCGCTGTAATCGAATTAGCTTCCACAGTCACCAGCACACAATCTAATGCAGCACCTTTGGGATGTGGTGGAACAGGAGATGTGACTCAAGGATGTGCAGCCGACAAATCAGCAGCAACTGTGTGATCCCATCGTGTCACTAATGTCTGAGCAATTTTTCATGCATCTTTTTGAATCTATGCAACAAAAAGTTTTTTTTGAAGGCAAAAAGGGTTCCAACCCAATACAAGCAAGATGTACCTAATAAAGTGGCCAGTAAGTGTACATTCACTATATCGCTGTGTTTACCTTCCATGGACAATCCTGCAGCACACTGTGTAGCTTTACACAGTTTTTGTAACAGTTTACTGTGTATGCTCAGCACATGTTGTACATACATGGTTTCTTTTAGTTAATCTATATATAATTATTTATTTCTTTATTAAATCTGTGGTACGAGGTGATTTAGTTTTTCAACCCCCCCCCCCCATTTCAGCTACTGCAAAATATAATTTGCAGAAAAATGGTAAGCATACCTCCATTTGGTAAAAGCTCGCCTGACATCAAGCTCTCCAGACACTGGGTCAACAAGGGGATGGAAGACTGGTATGTCAAAGACTAATTTCTGGGGTATAAAGAAAAAAGAAAAGAAAAGAAAAAAAAGGATGTTAAAGGTTTGCCTCAATTTTTATTAAACAAAACTTTATGACTTATTTATAATCATAGGACAGCAGCTTAAATGCAACTATGAACACACTGCCAGATGACATACATGTTTTATTTTCCCCAATAATGAAAAGATCTTTACAAACCATGAAAACATGAAAAATAAGACTTGTTGACTAATACTTACTGGACACTCTCCATCTGGATAGTTATCTGGAATATACACAGTGAATTTGAAGACACCATCCTGGTACAAGCCATGTCGGATGAATATGACTCCAAACCACACTAGACAGTGAGAGAGTTATGCCATTTCAGAAGTCAGGTCAGAGTAATGCTGAACAAAGCAAAGTAAGTGCAGACAGTTTACCAGTCACAGTGAATGGGTCTCACAGTAGTATACCCCCCCCCAGATACTAACACATGCTGCACAAAAAAAATTCACAAAATAGATAATACACTAAAAATTATTAACTGAACTTTAAAAAGTGGGATCCTTACTTAGTGCTGACTTGTAGGATGGCTGGACATAAATTCCAGGGAGCTTCTGCTTAATCACTAGCGTGCTGCAGGTCACAAGAAAAGAAGTTAGATCAGAAGACGGAGATGAATTAAAGGGATACCGTGAAACTCGCTTAATACAGAATATACACACCAGGTATTTTAAAAACAAGGGCTACCAGCATACTGGAGCATTAAGTATAAGCGCAGAGCACACAACATGACAAATGCCAAGAAATGAAGAAATACCAAAAAAAACTGAACAAAATTAAAATTTTGATACTGGGCCAATACGTACAACTCAGCCAGCAGAGAGTACTCCAGGTAAAAAGGACCATAAGAGGCGTGCGTGCCATTGGATGACTGGACTGGAGTCCCCAACGATGAAGGCTTGGTAATGGGGGCCGCATTCTTAGGAATGGGAGGCAGCTGCTTTTTGCCGAAGGACAGCCGGGCTGGGCTGGCTCTCTGCTCCCCGTGCCCGCTCTGCTCCTCGTTGTCAGATCTTTGCTGTTTTAGATTGGAAAAATGACAGGAATCTCAACACATGAACTGTTAAAAATTCCAAGCTCCTGACAGTCAGATTAAGAGAGGGTGCTGTTTGAGCATTTATGCACACTAAGGAGGAGGCCAATGGCACAGGGTAGTGACCATGTGCTGCGATTGACCTCTCAGGTTACGGTGCCCATCTGGTTTGCAGCTTGCCAGGAAGCCATGTCTAGACAAGAGCAAACACTTTCACGCCCAGATATAACTCCAGCTTACTGATGATGTTAAGGATGATATGGACCGTTGCAGTGAAGTGTCACAGTACACTCTGAATACAAAGCAGCAGAATGCCAGGATACACAAGGAAGCCACAACAAACACTACCACTGATCTGCACAATTATGGCAGGAATGCTTGCAATTAATATTACTAATGCAACAGATCTAGGCTACACAACCACTGAAGTCGAACTTGATTGTAGAATATATCGAAATATACCTACAATAAGGTAGAAACAAATGAGCTCACTCACACCCACGCTCCGCAGCCTTTTACGCATCTAATCACATGCAATCAAGGCAAGCTTCTGGCCAGCAAAATGTTATATTAATATCAAATTTGCCATTATTGTTCCACACAAAGTACCTGATGGGCATGGCAATTTTTCGAGTATGATTCTAGCTATAAATAAATAAATAAATAGCATTCACCGTACGACTTGTATTGGTAGACATGCTCCAGAAGGGGTTCAAGTTCATCACTCATTCAGAGGTTCAGACCGATGTCCCTCTTTTTATGAAGGTCCCACGACAGGTTCCCTCCGGGCCATCCGCTGCTGTGGTGAAAAGGCACACAGGAAACAAATACTGTAGCCGAGGTCAAATACAAACACGTATGACCTAAGCACATAACTCAAAAATCAAACATCCGAAACAGATCTAGATAACAACATAGCTACTTGGAACCAGTTAGCATTAAGACAGCCTGATGTTAAGAGCGGAAAAACAATAACTCAAGGAATGGTCTGTTTGAGATAGCTTAGCTTCGTGCTAACCTGGCTGTTTCACTGCAGACGGTTTAAAACCTGTGTGGCTAACGCTGTCTGTCAGAGTGGTGACAGCTTGAAACCGAGCTTCTGAGTTTAATCTAATTTATTATTAAAGTCTTGGCATTTCTGGCAGAATAATGGGTTATCGTGTCATTCGCCACAGTCTAAGATTACAGTGATACGCTAGCAAATGTTATGGACCAGGGTGAGGCAGCTAAACCCAACGTATTTCTAGCTGACAGCTAGAATTTAGCAACATAAACTTTCAAGGTACACGACGATTTAATTTTACTACACTTACACTGTCTCAGCTGTTTTACTTGACTTACCTGATGTAGCCTTAAACCGAATGCTTTAGGTTTAAGGCTACATTTGACGTTGCTAACAAGACGATTATTTTAATTTTGGATCTTGCATGACAGCTTAATAATTAAACTCACCGTATTTGTTTGAGATGTCTTAACGTCCCTTTAAATGTTAAAGAAAATGTCAAGGCGTTTCTCGGCTTAATTTTCGAAAGAAAGTGCTCAGCTGCTCACCATTCCTTTGGATATCACTAGCTGGCTAACGCAGGCTAGCTAAACAATTTGAAACGGGAGATCAATCTAACATAACGAGGGGCGTTTTTGCCGCAGTGCAACGCGTTCTTATTGGTCTATAGAGAAATATGTCATCGCAGGTAATTTGCTGATTTCTCTGTCACGTGATCGACAATGTGCCCTTTAAAAGAGACCCCTCGAATTTAATGTTTTTGTTTCTTTGCTTTTTCTTTCTTTTTCTTTTTTCTTTTTTAATGTGACAGTAAACAGATCCGGAGCACCAAGTTACCCCAGCACAAATATTCTGGTAATCTATTAAATATTACATAATCTGTTTACTTAAACTGAAAAAGGCATGGGGGGTGATCTGACAAATTTTATTAATAAAATAAAAGACGTTTCATTTACAATTTTGCACAGAATATATCATGTAAAGCACGTTCTGGAAAGGTTTACACTGAATATCTATAATTTCTGTGATTCCAGTAAGTAAAATGGTCATGCATGATCATAGAGATATTCGACAGCTGGCCAAGTGGTATGTCAACTGGATGTGGGCCAGGTTCTGGCGATGGTGGCACTATTGTACACTATTGCACAGTACTGAAACTGTTCTGGGCCAACACAGGGCCACCAATGTGTCTGCAGCTGGCCTCGTGCTGGCCCATGTGTGGGCCACCACCAGATCTGGGCCACCAAAAGGCCATTATTCTTTGCAGTATGTGGGCCGCGTGTACAGTGTGCAGTCAGACCAATTTAGCTATTTGGGTCTGATCATTTTTGGCAAGTTCTATATACACAAAGCAAAAAAGACCAATCAAAAGCCAAACTTTGCTATATTTTTAACTGACATCAACCATTATTACAATCCTCTCATTCAGTTGAAAAATAAGAAAATGGCAAAGACCCTAACAGTATACAAACAGCGATAGATATAAAGTTGACTAATGTAAAACTCCATCACCCCATGTTTCATTTATCTTCTTTCTTCCTGTAATATGTATTTTTATTTTTATTTATGTATTTGCTCAAATCAAATTGAGCGCAGAAAGAATTCTGATAGAATCTCTTCCATAAATTACAAAGTTTATTATGCAATTCATTTTATTTTTCTTCTTCACTTCTCAGTGTTATGTGTTCCCCTGCACTTTGTTTATCTCTTTCTGACTGCAAATCTGTTAATATACTATTGTTATGTTACTGTCTACACTTGTTTCAATTAAACTTGGATGAAAAAAAGACATCAAGCCCTTGAATAGTAATGGTTACTGCTGGAGGCCTCTGTTGTAAGAGGCACTGTACTGATGCTGGTAGAGTCAGGGCTTGTTCCACTCAGAAGTATTTTTTTGAATTTGATATGATGGAAACACTGAAACCGTGATTATTCAATGTTTACATGTTACAGGGTGCTGAAATTATTTACAGTTGGATATTAAAACATTTTTAGGGAGTGGATTTCTCAAGCAATGAATAATGTATAATTATTTTGTCTTTATTTTTGCTGAATTTAAGGACATATTTTCAAACACTGTCACATTTTAAACCTGTAACAACAAAGGCTCTCACTAAAGAGGATAAATAAACCAGTGCTTTAAAAAATATTGAGCATGGTCATTAATAACACGCTTCTGTAGTGGGTGTGCATGTGGGTTTGTGCGCTTACTGCCTGCATGTTTGTGTGTGCGTTTATTAGCTAACCTCCTAGTGGCCATTTTATTCCTGTTTGTTTTTGTGCATGATGTTTAAAGTTTTAACATATATTTAACTGTTTAATATAAGCTGCATTTTAGGTAAAATAATCACTAGTGGATCTATGGAGCTATCACTTTCAATAAACCAGAAAATACACACTGTGCTCTTGCATTATTTTAATTTTCAGTGTACTGCATAACAAATTCCCCAGGGGTTAAGATGCATCCAAGCCTTGTGTCATGCAGTTCTTTAGTTTTGACCATGCTTCATTGACAGTTTACTTTGTTGATTGATTGATTTCTTAACAATTACCCCTAATTATTTTTCTGGGTGAGAGGAAAAAAGAAAAAAAACTAATTTAATGCATGGGTGATCACACTAATTGGGAGAAATGACATTGTCCAAGTTTCAGAGTAAATACAAATTATTGACTCCATTATTGTTATCTGATTGTATATTGTCCCAAGTACACTTCACTGTCAAAGGTAATTAGCGTCCCGCTTCTTTATGGGGCAGCCAACGATGCAAGGTCACAATCATTCCTCTGACATGTACAAATCAAAGACCACCTCAAAACAAATAAGTTTATGCCTTTGCTTTCATCGACATTGAGATAAACTGTGTGACCCCAACAAGGGTGCAAATATCCACACCACTGCTCTTGTAATGAGCTTTTTGTCTTTGCCATTGATTCTTTATCTAATCAATTATTGTGACCTTGTTTGGTCAAACAAATATACTAATGAATGTAATTAAAATGAGGAGATTGGATTACCTAATTAAATATGTGACCTGTTAAAGCTGGATATGCTTTTATGTTGAAATTTTTTGGTCATGGTGGGTTTAATAACATACCCTCACTGGCATTCACCTTATTTACTTAAAGATATATTTGACCAGGTGCTAGAACATGTTTCAAGTTTGCCGGGAGATATACAGCAAATCTGGTGTATGTATTTGAATACGAAGCATCATATTGGCATCAGATCCCCATATATATTTGCCAAGTAGATCAGTGATGTAATGGGATATTTCTCTGTCTGATTGTTGCTGTCTAAAAGATTTATACCGTATATAGTGGTTTCAGCAGAATTTTCCAGCTGCGCACTTTCAGATGGAGCCAGAATTTAAATTTAAGATGAAATATGTTCCCTTCTGTCATTCCATTTCTTCAGAGAATTTTAGGCCCGCTGATTCAGATCTACAATTTGGTTTAAATGACAGTTAAAAATTACAATTGGCAGTCCCTGGTGAAGCCTGACTTGACAGCACATAGATAAAAAAAAGTGAAAACAGATGACTCCACATCCAGATAATATGTAATAACAATGTTAGTTTGAATAAAGAAAGCCAAATCTAGATTCAAATGTAATATTCATTTTAGAAATATGAACGACTGGGGAGTAAAGGTTAAAAAAAAAAAAAAAAAAAACATCAACCAAATCCTTCATATAGCAATAGTCTTTCCTTATCCCTGAGGCTATGGCCTGGCTAAAACCTCAATGCAGCAATTATTTGCTGTAATGACTGCAGTTGAAATAAGCCTGGAGATTTTATTAAACCAAATGAGAGAATCATCTGTGTATTATCACCTTGTGATTGACAGTGACAAGTGTTGGGCAGGCTCGGATGTGAGCATGATGAAGAAGCTCTCGGCAAAGCTCTCGATAATGTTACCCCTGATAAAGTTGCCTGGAAAACCTCAGCCAACATACAGGGTGGGAAAGCTCCACGCATATTAATTCCAATTGTCAGATCCCTCCAGTGAGTGGTGGTGGTGGCGGTGGTGGCGGTGGGGGTGTGTGTTCCAGGCTCGCTGGCAGCCCTGGCTGCCCCTCCATTCACTGACTGGCATTTTACACAACTAATGAAAAAGAAATCCATTGTGCTGATCATATGCATAGATTTCACTCTATAATAATGATGAAATAGAAATATTCATAATAAAAGTAAAGGTCACTCGCTCCTGTGGTTAAGCTTCCTAAGCTGCAACCTTTGCAAAAGCAGTTGTTAGGTTCCAGTGATAAAATAGGAAAAAGGGAGCGGCGTCAATTTTAACCCCACAGAGGCCAAGATGTGAGACCCTGTGACCAATCTGCTGCTAACTGTACTACTGTATGACTTGGTCATGTGCTCATATCTCTCTGTCTCTCCCTCCAAAACAACACTGCTGATGCCTCCAGATTGAACCAGCAGGCCTGTCTCTTCAGTGTCCGGTGGCGAGGTTAAAGGCCAGTCGCACAGTTGTGATTTACATTGTTCTCTCTCTGGAGTGAAGCGTGACAGCTAGTGTATACACATCGGGGATTTGTCTGGTCTAGCTAATAAAAAATAGAGAAATATTAACAGCCACCTTTTCTCTCTTCGGCACACTCGTCCTCCATATGTAGGTCACCTGGGCTTCTTCAGGTATATGAGAAGTGGGGCACAGGGGTGGAAGACAGGCATGTCTCTCCCGTGAAGGACATTCACAAGATTATTATCACCCGCTGCCACTTCCACGCTGAGCCTCGTCTTCATATGCATCATACATTGGCATTTATTAGTGCCATGCTCTAAGTACAGGCCATGTTATTGAATTTGAATATCAGCTCCTAGCCACATTCACAGGCCTCGGAAATATATTATATTAAGATGAAGCAATCTCATTTAATAACACACAACTAATAAAAGGAGAGCAGATTGGAAATTAAATTTATGAATATTGCTTGGCAGCAGGAGTGATCCAAAAAAAAAAAAAAAAAAAAGCCAAGTTGGTCCGTCATATGCAGAGATTTCTTTAGTTGTGAGCACAGGTATTGGAAAATTTCTGACTTTATCCCTCCATGGGTAACATATTGAGAAAGCAGCCGGCACTTTATGTTTCAGTTCTGTTGTATTTGTCTTTGTTTAAAAGTAGAACACTGCTGGCTGCCTCAGCCACACTGGACAGAAGCATTTTTTTTTTTAGCATTAATTCAGCTCATTTTTTGGTTATTATTATTTTTACTATTGTTAAGCTGCGTGTACATCATGTTGTTAAAAACATTTCTTTTAAGCCAGCGACAAAATATAAAAAAAAAGAACATGGCCAGCAAGTTGAAAAGCCCCCCCCCCCGTTTTTTTTTCTCTAAAATGCTGAAAAACTGTCTTTCTTCCAGGAGCAGACGTATCAGTGTGTGCCAGAGCTTGGTAGCTTAAATTATGAAATGTCACTTTTCCACTTTAAAGACTCCGCTTCAAATGAGCCCATAATTTTTCCCTCTTCTGTCATTTATGGACAACATTCTGTTGGTCAGTGTTTCAGTTATGCGCATGTGTGTACGTGCATACATGCAGCAACGCGTTGCCAAGATATCCGACAGGCCCGGTCCATCTGCGTGTAAATGTTGACTCCCAGCGGAGCTGTGACTGTCACTTCAGTCAGCCCAGTGCCAGGCATTGATCGCTACATATATCTTGCTCTGTATGCTACTTCCAAAACTTCATCAACAGATGCGGCTGCAGAATTGATTAGCAGCAAGTCAATGACCAAATCTCTTAGAAAACATTTTTATTTATGTGTGTGTTTATGTGGATAGCTTAGAGGGCCATTAGCGGGATTACCTTTGAGGCTTGGCTGAACAACAGATGTTCAAGGACAACTCAATCAATTTGACTTACAAGAGGCCGCAGTTGCCGGAAACAAGTGATGGGTTTGTGTGTGTAGGTGTGTGTGTGTGTGTGTGTGTGTGTGTGTGTGTGTGTGTGTGTGTGTGGAGTAGGGGGGGCTGATGGTAAATAAAAACAGTTCACTATGGTAATGAGCAGATGCAGAAGAACAGCAGATTTAAACTTCCAGTACGCCCATTATTTAGAGTGAGATCACCGGCAGGCTTTCTAAGATTACAGCACACCCTTGCTGAGGTGAACGCCTCTCCAGAAATCTTACAAAACTATCATAAGATTTGATGGTGATCCTTGAAGTGCTGTCACCGAGCTTCAACACTAAATAGGTCCTTTCTTAAACAAACTTTAAGTTATTTCTTAACCGACTGCCCGCTGTTATTTATAGGTGTAGGTAAATGCACAAAGAAATATAAACACATAATTGTTACTAAAGCAAACAAATGCTTAACATATTCACGTGTTTGGCGCTATGCTAAAATAAAACTTGCCTGCTTTGGCTATTTATTAGAAGAAATACGTAAAGCGCAAAACATATTTATTAAATAAATATGAGCCCCCAAACAAAACTGCATGGGTGTAAGTCAAACATTTCCAATACAAGCAGCACCAGCCTCCAGAACGGCCTGTTTTAATTTGTGTGGGATATTGCATTTAATTATACGAGCATCTATATTGAATTCAAATGAATGTTTGATATGGATATTTCTTATTATATTTAAATAATCTCAGTTCAGCACAAAATTGATTATTTCTCAGCGAAGATCGTGTTCTTTCATTCTTTTCAATTTTCCCGTTTCCTCTCATGAATCGAGTGGTGAATAAATGTGTTGCAGAGACTCACGATCTGCCTTTCAAGTCCATGCTTATGCTTCCTTATCTGCAAACTTATTAAAATTAAGTCGGAACACAGAATGGTATTTAAAAAGTTTAAGTGAAACAATTTGCATTGGGAGTGTGCGAAAATGCTAATGCATTCTTTTACTAAGCCTCGCAATCACTGTCATCCACTTTGAGCGCTGATTGTTTTCCACATGGATGACTTCATTCATTATTGCAAAATTATAAACATAAAGAATATCTCTGTATTAATATTTCTGCTTTTTGTAAAAGCTCAATCAACCATAATGTCCTAATTTTTTCTCTGTGAACCTCATTTTATATTATCTCACTACTCAAGGAATGGGTGTCCCAAAAGGGATTTATTTCATTTATCAGGATTATTGAATTAAATTAAACGAGACACTTACCGCAAGCCGAACAGAGGTACCTTATCCACTTAAAAGGTAGGCCTGCTCTTCACTGCTATTTAGGCAAACACATTAGGCAGCAAATGCCTTTTGTTGGCTGAGCCTATGTTGCTGCATAATTCATTTGTTCATTAAGGAAAAGTGTTGAAAGTGCTTGAGGTAAGTGGAAAAGGTCTGGTATTGAATGGATCTTTAATTAAGGTACTTTACAACGACAGCTACACAACTGATGACATATGCATCATATTGGTTTACAAGCAGAATTAGTGGCATGAAAGACACAAAGTCTTAAAAAAATGGAAAAGGGGGAATTAATTGGTAAATAGATATAATAACTTTAAAGAAATGTTAATGTGTGTATGTGCACAGTACAATGTGGGCTGGTGTGTAAGCCAATTCCACACACACTTTTAAAGATTAGAAAGAAAAGCCTTTTTCCATGTAAAAATTTCATTATTCATCACAAAATATTTGCCTGAGAAGGGCAAATATCTAAAACCAGAGAAGACTGGAGAGGTTTTCAAGAGGCCTCCTGTCATGCTTGTGTTCAGCAGCAGATGGCAGGCTGTTTCCACTGATGGACTATCTCCAGACGCAAGCACATGCTGAACTTGTGTACCTTGCTGTTGTGATGTTGGCTTCCCAGACCTCACTGCTCTTGCCTGTGAAATGCATTCCCATTAAAAAGGCATTTCTAAAGCCAACGCCAGTGCTATAACAATCATCTCCCCAAAGCCAAGCCTCCACACCCGGGAGCACGGCACTGCCACACAGGCAGACATGTGGCGGCTGCCACAAACAAAGGCCCTCACTCTCCTTCCCATTCCTCTTCCCTAAGTCTCCACATGGTTATAGGCCGGCCTGCCAGGGCCAATTACACCCACAGCCCAGTGTGTGAGGTCTCGCAGAGACCCCAATCACCACTAACAAGATCAAGGCTAACTCTCCATCACATCACACAGACTACAAACGCACATACACCTGCATATGTGTGTGCAAACACTCTGTCGCCTTCTCCTAACCCAGCCTCTCCCTCATTCGCTTCCTCTCTTCCTCTCTCTCTTTGGCATGCTCTGAAATTATAACACATTTTGAGTGGCTGTGGAAAGTATATAGCTTTTTTTAAGAGCAACAGAAATAACAGGGTGACAATCACTGTGTCAGACGTGGCTGTCTCATTTTACTGTATGTCACCAAGTTCAAGACTTTGTCTTGGTGACACCGTAGCATAAATACACCAACATGCTCCACTGCACACGTCCAGTGCATGAAACATTTGCAACACATTAGGACTCAAATGGTTAGCTCAGATCAAAAAATAGTCAACCGAAAGTTGCCACATCTCCCCTTTCTGCTGTCTCTGTTAGGTCTGTACCACATCTTTTTTCAAACAGGACAGATATCTAATATTGTTTAGTCACTGTTGATTACGAGGGCATACATTTTACCCTTCTTATCGGACCTGGTGGATGCGGACAGGGTGGATGGGTGACAGAGAGAGAAACTGTGCCCCTGTACCCTGATACAGCCATCAATACCCATGAGGCCATGTGTCATGCAGCAAGCTGCCTGAACAAAGGTTCACATATCTCCTATGATAGGCTATCTCAGTGAGAGCCCGTGCTTCATGTCCTCACACCAAGCACTGATGTGGCAGCTTGCTAAATAATTTGTGCTTCTTTACCGGGGTCATTGGATAGAGAATCTGGCTCTTGAATAATTAATTGAGACGCAGTCTAAGCAGCCGACTTCTGTTTCTTCCTAGTTTCAGCCAGATTGTCTGCCGCTGTCTCCGCATTCATACTGACTTGCTGTCTAATTCATCTGGATCGAAACCTCTATCATAATCGTGCTGTAGGCAGACTGGTGTCAGGAGGATCTTGTCCTGCGCATGACCCATTCTTGAAACAGAAAACCACACGCAGCCACAGAATCTATTTTAATTTTGCGGATAAAAATAAAACAACAGCCTATTACCACCACAGCTTTGTTTAGCTGCATAATTGCTTTTCATTATTCAATGCACAATTGATACCCACAGCGTAGGTTGAAAGAGGCGCAGTTGTTCGAGTAAGGCTGGAAATTAGATCTTTTATTGATACCGCTGTGTCTCAGATCTGATTCTTACAAATGCTGAGTGATATAACTGGAGCCTGATTGTCTGTCTGTCTTTGTGAATACTAATGACGCTCTTCAGGCGGGCTGATAGTAGCCTAGAGGCTGGTGAAGCCGACTTATTACTGGACAGTTCTTGTTCAAGAAAGATCTGCTGCAGGTGAACTATGGAAATCATAGCCCTCATTTTAAGGAATTGCTTAACATTTTTTTTTTGGAGCTAAGCTTGCACGCTTTACTGTGAATAGAAATTAGAGGAGAAAAAATCATCACACGGCTCATGTCTGTGAGAAAATATAAGACGACTGCAGGCAGCAGTTTAGTTTAGATTAACACAAGGACTGGAAACAAAGGGGCACGAGTTGAACTGGCTCTGTTAAATTACTGGCTGCAGTAATTCATAGTTTTTAAACTTAAGGTTCTGTTTGGACCAGAAAACCCCCAAAATGCCCCGAGTGTATCAGCACTGAGCACGACTGACCCCAGTGAGAGTCCCACTTCGAAATCTGGGATTTTAGTGGCACACTAGCTGTGTCATTATTGGGAAATCGGACACCAACAGGCAGGCCGATGACAATGAAGCACGGCTTCACTGTTTTGGCCTCCAGAACCGAGACTCTGACTCTTGTGCGTGCATTCTCCAAATACTTTCCCATCACTGCAAATCACACTTAGCTATTCTGTCACTGTGCTCATCACCAGTAGTCTTCCTCTTGTATTTAAATGCGCTTTGATTTACTCTCAAATATTGTCCTTTTTTCCGTTGTTTTAAAGATATGTGGTATATGACCAGGGGTGGTACCTCTGGATAATTCCACAGCATGGCTGTCATGGTGTGTGTCCTTCCAGAGCAAGCGTGAGAGATAGGGCTATAAGTCTGAGGCGCATGGTAAAAAGGACAGTAAGAGACAGAGCTCTTTAGAAAAATACACCAAGACAGAAAGAATGACACTTAGCCCTTAATCATCTCTGTGTCTGCAGGGTTCCCCTGTACTTTTGTGTCTATTGCAGATAATGGTCTTTCCTTACTTGACAGCATGTCTTTGCCGAGCTGGAGCTCTGTAACCAATGCTTAAGTGTATCAGGGTGACAAAGCGTTGCTAGATTCGGTGGTGTCACAGCTCATCATGTAGTGACATTGCTGACAGCTGTGGTGTTAAGACAGGGAGGCTGTTGAATGGAGTTAGAATAGATTCTAGTGTACTAGACCCAACTTCCATAACAATGCCTTCCCCGAGGATCATGCTGCAATACGCAGTCCAACAACACCAGCTGGAACCACTGGAAGACAGGGAGGGGAAATAATGGAGATCTGGGAGCGCAAACCAAAATGCTGCTTCAGTTATTGGAACACATGGGTGCTTGTGTTTCGGGATAAAAACCAGAGGCAAAAAGAGTACAAGAATGACAATGTTTTTTGTGGGCTAGAGCTCTCACGCGCTATAGTGGCTAGCGGGCTGTCCAAATATACTGGCTCCTTCCTCAGAAAAACTGAGGAAATAGTTTTAGCCTTCAGATATAACCGCACCATCTTGAACATGTCCAATCCCATCGGTTCCTTTCTGTGACTGCCGGAGAAGACAAGCCGTTGCCAGGTTCTCTGCTAGTTTTAAGCAACTTCCTGTTTGTTGAAAAACAGTACCGACAAATTGTATAATGACAAATGGTGGCCCAAACATCGTGGGAGCATGTCGTCTCTGGACCTCAAACTCAGTTGCAACTAATTTTGCCTCAACCCCAAAACAAGCAGAACAACATGACAATGAGCAGGCTTTGTCTGTTTCTGTGCAAAAAAATGGTCTGTGAGGTTTGGCTAGAAGTTAACAGAGCTATACTTGTACTTATCCACTTTCTGCTGGGCTGCGAAAAAGTTTTCTGAGTAAGTGCAGTCAACATAAAAAAGCACATTCTCGTCTATCTTTTCACATGCAGGTTATTTTCACCCAAGTTGAGGGCAGAGTGTTCAGTTTAGAGTTTGAGAGACTTTCCTTCTAACTGGATCCCAGTGTTCACGCCGCTGATCGGGACCCTGCATTTGCCGTCACCAAATGAATGGAGAGCGGCGCTGTCAGTCATCTTTACATCCACACCTATTAAACTATATAACCCCGCCTGCCATTTGGGGTCTCTTGCTTTGCCTTTCACTTGCAAGCGATATCTGTGGCAACATGAATGATGTTAGTCACAAATGCTTGTCATGTGACGCAATATCAGGTTTTTCTGCTTAAATGTAAAAAAAACTGGCATCCATCATTTTGTCTTTTTGGAACAAATATAAGTTTAGGGAGAAATGTTTTACAAAGAGATTAAATGCATGTTTATGCAACAGTCGCCTGACCTTATTTCATGCACGAAGCAGGACTAAAAGCCCTTTGAGGGGTCGAGATAAGCACATTACTTCCATAATGTGGAAAGAAAAGAGTGGAAATATAAAGTGTGCAGATCTTGTCTACAGTACCAAGTCAAAACTTTGGACACACTCAGCCATTCATTGCTTCAGAGTACCACTGACTTATACTGAATGCACCACTAATAGTACATACCATGCCATGTTGGTCTTCCAAGTGACTGAGATGCAAAAAGTTAATGGCTGAACCTGAGCTGCAGCTCTGCTTCCAGCTGACACTTAACTAGTGTTGGGTTGTGATGCATCACTATGAAACTGTTTACAGTAAAAAACACATTGTTTTTAATTAATTGCTGTCCTGCTTGGTTATGGAGCATTGATATCTTGTTTCTGTGTATTAAGAGAACGTCCTCATTAAATTTTTGGTTAATCAGGGCCAGAATGATGTCCCAGCGTCTCCAGATTTATCCTGCATTGTATGTCAAATATTGCCTCATGACCATAGTTTTTTTTTTTTTTAAATCACTATTTGTTTAATTACTTCCCAGATTCTGATATAGCAGCAATACAGTGGTATAAATATCACCTTAGCTCACAGGGACCACCATACCACCAAACCGGCCATCTCCAGAAGCTGCAAGTGTTTAAATGGGAATCTGTAATGGTGGTGCTGACCATGTGCTTATGTTTGGCTGCCCCCGGTGTCACTGAACTGTAATAAATGTTGTGGTGATCTATTTCATCCCCTGACCATTTGCAGGCTGTGAACACTCTCTAATACCAGTCTAGGCCTCATTTTCCAGGCCTCTGCGTGCACCAAGCAGTCGGCACTTAATTCCCTCAATGAAATGGGTCTAGCGATTACCCAGGCAGAGATTTAATATATCACGGAAAATTAGGTCGATTTTAATAAATTACCCATCCGACGGAATAGCAACATATGCTTATGATGGCAGGGGTGGTGTGGGTCGGTGAAAATGGAGTGGGGGGAGGGAGTGTGTCTCCCTGGTGGGAGGGCCAGTTGCTTTAACAGTTAACATGTATTAAAGGATAGCAGAGGAGGAGATGGGTGGGCCAGTTTGGGGTGTCCCCTACCTAAATAGGGGATGTCAGCACTTCCTAGTTGCTTCATGACTTTTGAGTCCTTGTAAACAAGGCCAATTAAGGCTTCTGGTTTTATCTTCAGGCTTCTCATTGGACTGCATCAACCTCCAGATCTAGATGATCTATATTTATAGCTTCCTGGACCTCCCAAAAAGCCACTGGCCCTTCCATTGGCAAACAGCAACTTGTCACACAATGCCTGAGTAAATAAAATATGACTTAGTACATTTTCACCATGTAGCACAGGGTGTATTTTACTTTTATGGCAGCATATTTTGCTCATGATGGAGGGTGAGCGCGAGAGAAGCCGAAATGCCTCTATAAATCATTCCTTGCGTTCTACCTCAAAAATAGTACTCACATGATAAATGTGAGTTTACTGGAAGCATTTTAACTTTGAACAATGAGTCTGTGTGTGTGTGTGTGTGTGTGTGTGCCTGTGCGTCTGTGTGTGACAAATCTGGAAGCATTTTATGGTCAGCCGCAGAGGCCTCTGTGATTGGACAAGATATGTCACTCCTGGTCTTAAAAGGCTTTGCACAACTGCGAGGGCATCCGCGAGTCATCCCGACATTTGTGGGATGAGAAATTCCACGGATTCACCACACAGTTCATTTCTATCCAAACTGCTTATTCTATCCGCAGGCTCTTACAGGCACACGATTCAGCTCGGTAATTTGTGAATGTGGTACATAATCAATATCCTTGGATTTCTGAGGCTTCATACTGACTAATCTTAAAATGGATTTGTCATTGTTACTGGAAGATATTGTAGCTCTGAATCACATCACTAACTCTCTAATGTGTGTATGAGTCAGGCACTCAGGGAACTACAGCTCCTCAACTGTGAAGTTCATCTTTTTGCTGTCTAAATGATCTGAACAGGATACAATATTTCCTTGTGGCATATGTTGAGTATTCACTTGTTTCAGCTCAGTCTCAGCTAGATAGAGTTTTAGCTTTAGTGGCCATTCATCGACACATCTCAGGTCAGCGGTTTCCCTTTTGCTCTCTCTCCTACTCATCTGGGATTTTTCATAAGTTGTGCTTATAATATTTTCTTGCTTCAGGATCATCTCTTCACGAAAAACATGCATGCATGCATCTAAATCAGCACTAAAATCTGCAACTTCACACTTACTTCATAGGGCAACATTAGCATTTATTTGGACGGAAACTTCACACAAAAAGGCGGGAAATTTGTGTTTGGCGGAATATTTCTTTGTTGTAACAATGCTTCTTGGCAATAAATCTCATACTGCTGGAAAGCCTGTTTATTTCACTCTGGCATGAATAGCACGCCGAAGCTGATCCCACAAGTGTTCAGCAGGGTTGAGGTCAGGACTGCAGGCAGGCCATTCCATCCTCTCCACTCCCAAATTCTGGAGGTAGTATCTGATAAACCCCCGTTCTGTGGGGGTGGGCGTTGTCATCTTGGAGGATAAAAATGTGGCATTACCACTGGATGCAGAATCTCATCTCGATAGCTCTTTGCACTGAGATTGCCTCCAATGGCGACAAGCCTAACTGTCAGCACCTGGGGTACCAGAAGCTCAAAACAAGAGTCAACATCAGAATAAGCTGTTTGGCATCAGCAGAGAAGCTCTGGCAACCCATATAATCAACTCTGCTGCTAAACCAGCTAATGTATTAGCTTACAAAATATGGCACCATTTAAAAGGAAATAAACAGGATTTCCAACAGTATAACATTTATTGCCACAAAGCATTGTTACAATAAAGAAATAAGTGACCAAACACCAATTTCCTTATTTTTGTGCTAAGTTTATATCTTAAATATGTATCATGTGTTGCTATATGATGAATTTAAGATCAGCATTCCCATATCTGGTTCTTACCAGACAAAGGTAGTTTGTTGCTACTTTTATCTGACTATTGCTTAAAGCTAGGCAGCTAATAAGTTCATAATAATGCCCTCCTGTTGCTGATCAGAATGCATGAGATGGATGATTTTCTCAACAGGTCCGTTGTAGGAAACACTTGCCTGTGATCATTGTTTATATAATCCATCCATCCATCCATCCATCCATCCATCCATCCAGTTCAGGGCTGTAGGAAAGCTAGAGTCTATCCCAGCTGGGGTACATCCTGGACAGCTCACCAGTCTATCAGGGGGCTAACACAGCCATTCACACCTATTGCCAATTAATCCAACCCATGCATGTCTCTGGACTGTAGGAGGAAGCTGGAGAGAGATAGAGAACCCATACAAGGGTGCCAGCCAGCCTCTGGATTCAAACCCAGAGGCTACGAGACAACAGTGCTAACCACTACACCACCACGTTGCCCGTGTTCACATAATGATATATAAAAATATACTGATTATAGCAGCTTCCAGTATCCACTGTCCAGATATGCTTAAATATGTATTTACATATTAGAGTAAGGCTCACTGTAAAATACTAGAATAAGTACTGCAAGAGGACATGAGCAAAATCCCAAAGATGTCATAGTGCTGTAAGCTAAAGATGAATTTTACACATTTAATTCAAATTTGTAAAAACTTATTATGAATTGTAGACATGATGAATTGTAGGTGTGAAAATTTAATCAAACAAGTTTCATTACTTAAATGAAAACTCACTCCCCCAGTAATATATTTACACATTCTTGCTAGTGGATGTTTGGGTTTTGTTATAAGCTCTGTGAAACGCAGGGCTTCCAGAATTCGTCATATCACCACATTGCTCCTTCTGCATTTCACAAGCCCATTCCAAACACTCCCCCACTTCCCATTCAAGATAAATATGAAACCAAAAGGAGAAATTCATGCTTGAAGCAAGGGAACTAATCTCCCTCCTGCCTGTTTCACTCCTCTGTGTTTAATTGATAGAAATTGCATGCATCAAAGAAAACGCACACTGAGATTTAATGGGCATAAAATGGACATTAGCATTTTAAAGAGATGGATTAACACATTAATCCGGGCAATTTTCATCCAGCACTTCCAATGAGATCGTCACAGCACACAGGCTTCTAATGGGGCTTAACTGGCTTTTTGCTTTAGTGCTGCTCTTAAGGATAACACCAAAACTTTTAGTTTTTGGAGAAGGGGGGAACCGAAGGGGCTTAATTTGTGTGACGGATCTTTTAGAAGCGAGCTTTTACTTCTAAGCGAACAGACGTCCACATGACACATTACACAAGTTGCAACAGTGCCATGGGTGCACTCTTGTTGTGCGAGGGGAGACGTGAGTTTTAGATGGGGAAATTGCCCGTGCCTAAAAAGCAGTCATCAAAGGAGCTGCTGTTGGATGAACATCATGGAGTTGACTTTTCATCCATGCTGAACATATGCGGTTTTGCTCAGGGCGGCACACTGGATTGTTTAGCACAACTAACTATACATACAATAGAAGTAAGTATACGATTTCGCCACTATGTGGTCTTACTTTACGATCAAAGGCTGTACAATATGTGCACCATCCAGCCATATGAAACCCATTTGGGCTGATTTTCTGTGAATCATATCTACAGATGCGCTTTGATTGGAGATTCCCACGCCCGACCCCAAAGGTAGAAGCTGCACTTTACAGCTGCGGATTGCTTTTTGACATGCAGCTTGTCAAACCCTGTGGAAGGAAGTGGCTGCCAGTTGGTCCCAAAGGAGCGTCAGCTAGGTTTCGCATGTGAGGGGACAAACTTGCGAAGGATGACAAGCGCGCACGTCCCAGGCCATGCATTCACACACATGCATACGAAACAAGATGACACATAAGTCGTACCAACGCAAGCCATCTACCAGTGGCACAAACCCTCAGTGGTGGTGTTTAGACTACACCGAGCTCTCTTGATGCAGCGTGTCCCCTACAGTGGTAGGTGCTTTCATTTCCGTCCCCGTACGGCTGCTCCTCCCTTTTGCTCAAGTCATTTACACCGCAGTTTATGCACACCGAACGTGTGAGCCTGCTGTACCTCCATGCAAAGAGAATGTAATGTAGGTCATCAAACAGGGCCGAGTGGGAGAGAGTTGTTGTTTTGTGAGCAGTGAGGCATCCTCCAGAGTAAAAAACTGATGTGAAAGGAGGGGTGTAACCCCCCCCCCCAAAAAAAGAAAAAAAAAAACAAAAACAAAAAAAAACTCAAAACAAAACAAAAGAAGAAAACAGAAACACAAAGGAACAAACAAAAGCTTCTTCGACAAACTGTTAAAACGTAGAGTGCGGCTGTTTTGGGTGTTGTCACTTGTGGTTAGAGGTATGGAAATGCAGGAACACTGCTTTCTCTCATCCCCTCTCCACCTGTCTCATGCTCTCTGGTGAATAGTTTATGCTACCTTACCTTCTATTCACCTCTCCTGTACTTTCCGTCCCATTATCACTCTAACATGAGATTGCACTCAACACAATGTTGGAATTTTTGATAACATGGATACTGAAACTGAAACACTGTTCTGAATTAATAAACAACATAGTCTGGAGCTTTTAGAGAGGAATCTACTCTTTTCCTGCCTCTTGCTATGTTATTAATAAAATTACTTTTTCATTTCATGCCTGATGTCCGGTACCATCTGAGTACTATTAGAGAAAGCTCTCAGCTTCCTGTATGGGAATCAGGAATGGGTGTTTCCTAAAACATGCCCTGGCAGGATGCTGTGATTTGATTAAACCCCGAATCCGCAACACAGACAACACTGAAAAGGGCAGATTACATTCACTCAAGGCGCGGCTTTCCCACTCTCTCAGCTACCTCTGTGTAAAAGTCTGTGACATCTCCACACAGGAGCGCCGTGTCTGAGTTGCGCTCTGGCCCAAAGTGGGACCAGAATGGCTAGATGGCACACTCATCCAGTGAGAAAGCATTAACTGCAATGGACACATACAGAATCCCGTAAGTGCATGGCAGTAACTTCCCAGTTTCCCAACAAATGCAGTTAAATTCATCCTCCTTTCATTTTCAGCACATGTTCACATTCCTGTGGCTTCCACTCTGTCACAGTCAGCAGTTTCTTGCCAAACAATAAAAACGCACAAATATTGCATCCAAAATGTCAATAACAACATAAACTCCAGTAACCTTTTCCTAACCTCACTCACGATGAGCTACTTTCGTTACCGTCTTTTCCATGTTCTCATCAAGGACTCTCGTTATGCAAGCCCAATAACGTTTAAATGGAAAATGGAAATGTTTCAAGTAAGAAGAGGCCTGTGAGGATTTGATCACAGAGAGAAAGAAAACGCATAAATATGGAGCAAAACGGTCACCCAGGGGCAGACTTTGGCCTGTGTTCGAAACACAATCAAAGAAATCTTCTTCTTTCTGTCCGTTGAGAATAATTACACCTACTGTATCTGCTGCTCAGTCTGATTCGTGTTAGCAGCTTGAGACGCAGCCAAGGCACTTGGACGAAAAGGACAGAAATTTATTGCACAACGCTTGTCTTTTCATTTGCCTTGGCCAGGCTTTCGACAGCCTCAAAAAGCTGGTAAGCTCAGATACTTTGAACAGTGTGATAAGGATCAGCTCAAGCGAGACAGACGTTAGACTGAGAAGAATCCAATTTTACATAAGGACTTTCAAAGCAGTGCGACATCTGTAATTGAAAATAGAGTACCCCGATAAAGTGATCAAAGCAGAGAGCTTGCAAAGTTAATAAAAATAAATAAAGCTAAAAGTACATTTCTCTCTACTGACAGAGGGGTTTAAAGAGGATGCTGTTTCATCCTTAATGCTGAGACCTGCTTTTTAATAAGGATCATAATGAGGGGTTCCCTATCTCCAAAAAAAAAAAAAAAAAAAAACCAGACTGGGAACAGGACAGAATCTGTTTAGGACAGCCAGCTCTGTTCAATGTGTATGTGTTCACGTGTATGGATGTGAGCGCATGGAATAGATCCATTCATTCCTGATGTGGCTCTCAGCAGTCGACAGCTCTGCCAACCGTTGTCATTTTCTGGCAGGCAGATTACTCTTGGGGTGGCATTTTCACAGTTGTCAAGTGAGGATTTAATGGCCAATTATCCTCAGATAAATATATCTCTGCTGAGGAGAGGGAGCCATCGTATGAGTGGGAGACTATCGCTTCTAATTGTGGGCTAAAGAAAGAGGAAAACATGTCTGGTCAAAGCCTCCGGAGACTGGACGACATCCTATATCCCCACGCTGCCACTTCATCATTACCCAAGAAGGCAGTTGGATCCCTTAAAATAAAATCCACTGTACTGTAAATCATGTGTTATGCTTACAGCACAAAGTACACTGTCGTTGTTAAACAGGGTGTCGCCATCTTCACTTTGACCACAGCAGTGCTGTCGATTTTTTTTTCTTTTTGTCACACTGCTGTTCATGACTGGGAAGGAAATTGCTCACTGAGGATACTGTTCAGGCCAGGACGGTGACTGAAACACGAGAATGACGGGCTTATAGAATGAAAATGTAGGGACTCAAATTTAGCCAGCAATGACAAAGAAAACACAAGTACGATTTTTCTACAACATCCCAGTGATGTTCATTGGTTTCTTTATATCACACCTTGTTTTTAGGCTACTAGACTTTTAATTCTTTATGAGAATTTTGGGTTATTGCTCCAAAAGTGACCAGCGAGCTTGGCTAGAAAAGCGCATCTGTCAGGCACAGATGGCAACTAATTATCGTTAAGTTAACATGTTACTAAAATACTATAATTACCAAAACAGAGTATTCTTTTGTAACTTTATTATTTCTTAGTTAGATGCCTAAAAAAAATGCTCCAAATGCCATCAACACCCACAAAAGAGAGGAGAGGTAAGCTAGGAGACAGTTAGCAGCCTATTTAGTTTGTTGGCTAATAATCTTTAACCCTTAACAGAATTAGTTACAGGGGAAATTTCCTTTATACTAGCCTTTTTATTTCTGTGCAACACTGGGGATTTTAACCGGGGACATTGCCTTTGACTTTTGGAGCCTGTTTCTGCAATTTCTTTTACTTTTTTTTTGACATCTCCAAGTTAGCCTCATTTTTCAGGCCTTGAGGTTGCCTCTTTGGTATGAACTGATCTCTGTAGTCAGTCAGTGAAGCTAGTTAGCATGTAAAAATAGAATTTTCTTGCTTGGTAGTAAATGTTTACTACCAAGGAAATAAAAATGTAAAGCACTTGCTGGTTATTTAAAGATAATATTTGGCAGGTGAGTTGATGAAGACTTTTTCTGCACAGGATATTTGCAGCCAGTAGTTCAACATAGGCTGCTGATTGGCCTAAACCAGTCGTGGTTCAGCTACAAGGACCGTTTAAGCCTGTCTAGATGGATTACCTTGTGACAATAATTAAATGACTCTTGCGAGAATCCAGCTACCTGGCACGGTAAGGTCAGAGCACCCTAACAACAATTTTAAGGCCATTTAGTGGAACCAAAATAAAAGATAAGACTTACAGCTTTCCTAATCCCTTTCTTTACTGAGATCCACATCAGGCTCCTAAAGGGTCTGGTTTACATTGGTTTCGACTCAGGAACAGAGAAAAGTTTTTTTTTTGTTTCTTTTTCTTTTTTTTCCCTTTTTTTTCTCCCCCTTTTTTTTTTTTAGAGTTGGCAGTGACAGAAACAGGCTGGTTGCAGGCTCCAGTATTACACAGACACACGTCTCTGTCGCTGGCAGGTTAGTAGTGTGTGGATGTCAATGGGGATCGTGGCTAACAGGCTGAGTGGCCTGCACTGACGCCACCTCAGGTTAATGACGGTGACAGTCTCAATCACCTGGCTGGTGGAGAAGATTTAATGCTTCCCCTTTGGCACCAGGAAGTGCTGATAATGATGGTGGGTGGCATGGAGCGTGTCCCTTCTGACACCAGCAATGATTTAAACTTCGGAGGTTTTGAGCATGTTCATATCCACACACACACACACACACACATAGAAAAAGAAGGACTTGCAGTTATTCTGTCCAGAGTATGCCTCACATAACCTATTGTCATCTTCATTTATTTATTTTTTTATTATTAGACAGTGTTTGAAAATTAGCCCGACTCAGGTCTTCAAACCTCGGTCAATAGGGTAAACCCTGTTAAAATGTTAAGTAAATATATTTATTGTGTTACACCAAACAAAATATATCTGTAAAAAACTGCTACTGCTAAATGTTTCTGCACCAACTAGACTGGACACACTTGGCACACTGTAGTGCACCAACAGCAAGAATATTAGAGGTTCTGTTGTGATGGCTCTTTTGGATAGATTCAATAAGTGTAACTGGCTTTTGTGACAGCAGTCTTCAATTTTTGTGCAGCCTTTTGGAGGTAACAAGCTACATTGCTAACCAGCTATCAGATACAACGATGTGCAATGACCTGTGCTACATATGTCACAATCGAAGCATGTCAAACCAGGAACCAGACATATTCTATGCACATAGCTCATTATTTTTGGATTGTTACATGCAATACAGTAGTGTTTAAAAAAAAAAAAGGCTAATTACAAGTCATCTTTAGGTTGTCAAATCAGATGTGAATATGATGAAAATTTCAACCCATTAAGGGGCTTATCTGTCAATTATTGAACACTGCCTGGCACAGTTAAGCTAATATTAGCCAAAGGTACCATCATTTATTAAGCCTGATATTTTGAACTCTCAGTGGTATGGCCTTGATGGCATTGCTAAAACAAACTTGTTCGTATTACTTGCAAACAGAAACACACTCAAGAGAAGTTAAGCAGTATTTCTATCAACTAGACATCATGTGACGATGACATATTTACTCCTGAAAGTATCATCCAACCTAAAACACTTTGGCACAGGTGCAATGTCTGAGCTCCTCCCACCAGCTGATGTGAAGCAGCCAGAGTGTAAATGATCAAAATTAAACTGAACATTTTCCCTCTCTATTACTACATTGTTCACACTTACCATCACTATTTCTACTCTTTAAGTCGAGCCTTTCCTTGTCGTTCCCAGATACTCTCCGTTTCCTCTTCATTCCTGCTTCCACTCTTTATATTTACATTATCGTCATTGACACTGTAATGATTGGTGTGATTATGCATGCAGACGGGGCTGTGAACGGGTGTGTTGACATGGTGTTGACAGGCTGGCACGGTCACATCTCTCCCACTGTCTCAGGTGGGAGCTCTGGTTATGCACAGTCTTCATTTAGATTCGATTACAGTGATGCACGCCTTATGGGTGTCACTTCTCTTCCGCTTCACAATTTAGGGAGAGAGAATGGGCAGTAATTGTGCTACCTGGGTGCTGAAGCCCTGGTGGCAAATCAAGCAGCGGGTGCATAGTGGCATATTGTCTGGCTGCTGTTCCCCAGCTCATTTATTTGCCTCCAGTTGTCAACGTGGGAATATCACTGTGTGCAAATTAGCTAGCCGGGCCTTCAAGGAGCCACACTGCCTCATCCCGCCCACTCTGCCCGAGTGATGCCTGTTATGTCCAATTACACACTCAGCAGCCATGATTAGTGCACTTAACTAGCAGCTCCGGCTTGTGCACTCATAGAGTCCACATACGCATATGGCACAAACTGACACCCAAAAGATACGCGGTCTCATTCGCATCTGCTTCATTACCCACGATCCCGCTCACAGCAAATATGGTGTCGCGTCTCCTCAGGGTTTTCATCTTCCTTAAGCTTCCTAGGGGCCTTCATGACGTGCAGCAAGAAGCTGAGAAGCCTTCCACTCACGAAACACGGTATAGACTAAATAGAATATATTTTACATACCTTCTTATGCACATCCGCTCTTCTTAAAGGCAATGCAGATGAGCACAGATGTCACACATACAAACAATACTATTATGTGACACACGTCACTACGACACATATTCCCAAAGTAAGGGAATCTGCTGGGAACAGAAAGATCACAGTTTCTTCTCTAGTCAACAGAGTGAATTCTCATCTTACCGTCTCCAAAGCCTTTGGGTATTGCATATTGCAAATAGCCTACAGCAGTGCAGTTATGTGGAACAGAATAGAAAAGCACACTGGTTTTGGTTGGTTAAAAATGAAACACGAGATGTGTAGCGTTTACTGTCGTACAGTTGTTGTTATTCCAGTCTCTGGATATTTGCAGCACATCCTTCGACATGGTCCGACCAAAGAAGCAGCATTACTCAGGCTCTGGCCACATGTGAGCCGCACATTACGACAAGCTGTGCTGGCCTCTGACCACCCCTGCTCTTAAACTGCACTGAAAACAAAAGGAGACGGAGGGTTCAAAGTGGTGTCTGTTTTGTGTGTAGTCATGGTGGCCATGGTTGAACGCTTTCATCATATCTCTCAGTGATGCCACAGTGCCTGGAGGGGGTGATGTCACCACAAGGTCAATGTCAAATATGAAAGAGGTAGTCACGGCTGCCAAGGACTTGTGGGGAGAGACAAATTTAACCAGAAGTGTCCTGAGATTGGAGGGAACAAGGCACCATGTGGCACGTTTGCCTATGCGCCTCCACATCAGGCCTGCACACTGTCAGCCAACTGTAGGCCTCAAGGTCTGGGGATGCAGATAGTCAGCCACATGCTTCCGTTTATGTCTCTGTCACTCTTTGTCTCTTCTCTCAGTCTATCTGGAAAGCAGTCAAATGGACAAAGCTCTCTGTGAACAAAGAGAGCATTGGTATCCTCAGTACGACGCTTACTGCTCGGAGCAGCTGTGGAAATGTCAAACAGGGCTGAGATGAGAGAAGTGTTGCGAGTGGGATGAAACTGCTGACACCTCATTTCCTTTCATTCCCAGTTCTGAAGCTACTTTTGTCACAGAATGTTTTATATATGTGTAGGCCCTATCTCTCGTCACTTGTGCTTTTCACCCGACATCAACCGTAGGAACACAACACATGCTATCACGCAAACGGCGTCTTGTGAGCCATTTGTTCTGCCGTGGCGGCATGCTCTTTGTTTGAACCTATGCAGTCTGTTTCTCTCAAAATTTACTTTTCAGAGGGAGTACAGAGGGAGACACTGTTATTCAGACTGGCTGAAGGTTTTTCTGTGTGAGTGTGTTGTGATTGCTGTCTCTACTATCGCTATTCTTTTCTTCCAGAAATGTAAATCTCATGTTTTAAAGATTCCTTTAATGGGAATCAAAGTCTAAATATTTCAATACAGCTATTTTATTATTCAGTAGACTCACAGGCATTTCCAGCCATCTGACTGTGAGAAATCCATGTGCCTCACGTCTTAGCGATGCAGGTACATGGCTTCAGCTGGCAATATTACAAGGATTAGCATGGCATATGAAATATTTAGTGGATTTCTTCTCCCCTCCCTCTAAAACCTAATAAATCAAATGACTGCCAAATGTCATTAAAGTGATGGTCTTTGACTGGATAGGAGTGAGCCCCTTTTCATATTCAAATTTGGGGTGGAAGAAATGAAAGAGCAGAAAGGTTACTTGGTTTTAGCTGACAGCCCCCAGTGCCCCCGACACTGGTGGGTGAAAACTTGAAGAAGGGCAGATGGAAGGAAGAAGAAGGAGTTGCGGGGCACTGTGACAGAGAAAGTATTGTCTGATGTGCCAGCCGGGCGTCATTGTGGCATTAGTCTCCTGTTGGTGCAGGCAGGGTGTCTGGCCCGTTGTTTTGATTAGTCTGAGATTTTTTTTTTCCCCACTTTCCTTCTCTTTTTTTGGGCGAGGTGTCACCTCACAGTGGATCACAGGCAGGGGCTAGTGAGACAACCAGCTGTCTCTGTCACCAACTGTCACCGGCATTGTCTGTCCTTCCTTACTGGCTGAACAGATGACGGACATTTGAATGGCAGGCACCATTCGGCTCCCCCCCCCCTCACATTTTCCCCAAACCCAGCATACAGAGGAATCATCGATATTCATCCCCTTGCCCGCTCTCAGCCTTCCTTTCTGTGTTTTGAGTCATTCATATGTAAACTCGGAGATAAAACATATGGTGCTAATTTGCAACAAATCAACAGTGACCCAAGCTGACTTTCTACTCGGGACATTCGGCGAGAGTCACTAGACGTCCAGCACCTGTCTGTGTTTGAAGCTTTGCCTTATTCATTACCGAAGTGTGCTGGCAAAGAGTGTCAACAAAGGCACAGCAGGCCTGTAATGTGCATTCTTCTCACAAGGTGACATAACGATGTAAATTATCAAAGAAACACGGTTTTGCGTAAGTCGGGTGAGGCTGTTGTAATACCACTGGCATTGGTCTCACGAGACGATTTGAAAAGAGAATTATAATAGATACACAAGGCACACTTTGTTATCTTAACTCCAAAGGGAAATCCGCTTCAAAATCAATGTGAACTCAATGAATGGCAGCTGTCCTCGTGTCGACACCTAATCAGGAATGACAACATTGATCTGAGATGGATACAGTGAGCCAAACAAACTTTGATTTCATTCCGCTTACATCACTGGAGCCAGTCGTAAGGTCACAGCACAAGGTATCCGATTGGGAAACATCATGAAAAACACAGCTCGATTAAAAGGAAACAGCGTTGACAAAGTTAATATCCATTATACATCAAATTGATAATGTTAATTTTGAATAAGTCAGAGGTGTGAAATATTCATGTGGAGCTGTCCAAAGTTTTTTTTTTAAGTTCCTTTTCTCCTCCTTCTTCTTCTCTTCATGTTGACTTGACTTTCTTCTCCATTAATTATCATGCCCAGGAGGTTTTTCAGTGAGAGGAGCAGCCATCAGGCTGAATCATCTTGACAAGGCGGCATGGCCCAATTACACCAGTGCTCCGCAGGGCTTTGATGTGGCGGAAAAGCAGAGAGATAGGGGCAAATTGCACAGCCATATTATGGTAATGATCTGATTTAATCCTGCCACTAAACTTTATGTAGCTTGTTTAAAGAAGATGCTAACGCTAATTACAGAGGTGCACAGAGGTGCAGGGTGGGATCGGGTGGAGAAGGCTGAGCCGAGGGGCTTGCGGCTGCGGTACTGCTGCCAGGGCTGGTGGGAGTTTTCCATCTACAAAGTGCAGCTCATAAATGTTGTAAATGAAAATGAGACAAAGTGGACTTATTTCTGTTTAATTATAGATCCAGCACAGGTGAAAAGGTCAGGAGTACATGGGGAGGGGGGGGGGGTGCAAGCGCAAAACCTGTTGGGCTACTGTTGTTAATTAACATATCTGAGGATGGGAGGTAGAGTAGTTTTGAAAGAACGGGAAAGAGAATGAGACAAGAGGAAAGGAAGAAACGGGGAGGGGGTTGGAGAGGGGTGTTACAAGGAACGCACGATAATATCAGCCTGTAATTAACTTGTCAGTTCAATTACAGCCCTTCAGATTGGAATTGTCTTGGGTTATGGCGCCGGGCCCCGTCTGTATGGTTAATTAGTCTGACGAGTAGCCACCATGCTCCTCTCCACTCTCCACACTGTCACGCCTGCAGCAACGTGGTTTATTGTTCCCGATGATTGACTAGCATGGAGCGAAGAGGGGCTCAAACTTAAGAGCAGGCGCATGACTGATCAGCAGTCAGAGGTAAGCCAAACTCTGTACTTTCCCCGATTATATTTTAATGGTTGTTCTTACTTTAAACTCTTAGCTTTCTCTTCCTTCATCAGTTATTAATGTCTGTGTAAAATGCATTATGACTCAGAATGTATCTGAAATAAGCTCAAGTTGATATTATCTTCAAAGGTGTGTGTGGGGGGGGGGGGTGAGTGGCAGCACCACTGCTGGCTGGTTAAACCTCACATAGAAAAAGGTAGACTCAACCACCTGTAAACCACCTCCGAATGTGGACAACATTAAAGGAAAAGGTAAATAAATAAAATGAAAATAAAAATAAAAATAAAGCAACACTAATAGAACCATATTGAAGTTTTCTCTGGATGTTTTTCATGTTTGTCAGACCACAAGCCATTAGTGCCAGTGGAGATATGAAAGTGAATAAAAATATCACACTGACAAATTGCAGACTTAGAGAGCAGGCACAAAGCATCCTTGTAGGAACAGACTTATCTTTGATACTGTCTGTTATATTCATAAGGTAAACCATGTATATATCAATAGCCAGGAAAAAAGTAAACATAATTATCTGTTTGCATTATGCTGAGAGGGGGATCAAAGATATTTGGCATTCTCAGATACGTTTTCAAACTTTTTAAACGCAAGTGAAGTGCTATAAATATACATTAGAAAGATAGTTGCAGTGTCTGGTTCGGTTTGTCCTCTGCATTACCTCTCCTTCTCAGAAAAGATGAGGACATCTCCTGGGATGCTGAAGGCCTCTTTGTAAAGATTCATCACTTTACACAGGCAGTTGTGTGTACTATCACAGCTCGTGGTGTAACTCTTTGAAATCTCACTGTTATGCAGAACTTGCACTTGTGAAGGACTTGTGAAGATGTGTCAGGCATTTTGACACAGGTATAATCCGCACCGGGCCAGAGTGGATTGGTGCATTTTGTCAGAGTCTCAGAGGAAACTTTGACAGTTTTTCCTCCACAAGATACTAAATGTATTCATTTATTCCAAGAAACATATCCATAAAGATGCTTAAATTGCAGCGCTCAAATAGTCAAATTCAATTACTGAGCTGTGCTTAAGTGGGATTCCTGGTAGCATGTTTGTGCCTATTTGCTCAGCTATTTGGCTATGCAGTGGGATGAATTTTGAGCAGACATGCTTGTGTGCAGTCCACCCAAAACAAACAAAACAACAAAAAAAACCATCACCCTGTGGCACTATGGTATGCATATGCCAAATGCTGACTGGGTGAGAAGTGGGACTGATCAGGGAAGCGAGAAATGTGAAAAATCAACATCAACAGTGATTGTAGTGGATAGTGGACAGACGACGGTCTGCAACGCTGTTTGTAAGCTCTGCATAGGATCAACGCATAACCCTGCCAGTGCCTTTAATCATAAAGCAACAATTCGATCGCAGGTATTCTTTTTTACTGCACACATTAGATTGTTTTTTTCTTTTTTTACTTGTTCCAAATAGCGTATATCTCCATGCTCTAGTTTAAGTGCATTTAACATATGAACTAATTGAACGGAGTGGTTGCTATTTTGCAACACCAACAACTCAATGAGCCATTTTTTCTCTGGTTAAATTTCCATACTTTTGCTCCCCAGATGTTCCTGGAATAGTAAATTTGCACTAATATTTAAAAGGCATATTAAAAATGCTCTCCAAACCATAAGAAGCAAAAACCACACATAACATAAAGTTTGTGCTATCCCCATTAAGGCTGTCTCCTTGTGCAGGTTTTTTGTTCACTTCTAGCACCCATGCCCGATGGCTCCATGGATGTTCTTGGAAGACCCTAAACTCATGAGGAAAATGTTCACTAAGGTCATACTGTAGATCAGGTGACCGGTATATTCAATTTCTTCAAGATTTCTATACAAGTAAACTTCTTTTTGCAAGCAGAGGGGTCGCCCTCTGTTGACCATTGCCCATCATTTATGTACAGTCTGTGGACAGAATGGTTGTTGCAGATATCCGCGGCACTCCTGTGTGATGCCGGACTTAAGCTTGAGTCATAGCTCCGTTCTTGCACATCTGGACAGACTGACAAGCACTTCCCTAGAAATATAACAACTCACTGCAACATAGTAAGTACGACAGCTGGGATTGGTCCACGCAGTAATAATAAGCACTGCAAACACAGTGCACTGATTAGTGGAAGGATATTGCCTCCGTTATGTAAAATGCGATGTGTTTTTGGTTGGGATTACATCTGGTTTGCTCACAGTGCAGAGGCAGTGTAGCCTTTTACACAGCTGTGTTAATTTGACTAATTAAGTTCTGAGGTCTTCTCTCGTCCCTGCTTTTCAGTAAACATAGTGGTTCGGCATTTTGTGAGTTTGGTTGACAAGACCCCAATGGGTCCAACTCAAATGTGAGCTCAAACCCACTGAAACTCAACGCAGTGGCAAACAAACTGCACCACCAACTAGTCTTTTAGTGGTGCATTGACAGAACAATGCAGACATACCAGTGCACGAGTATGAGTAGAGACAATGGCCAGTTGCATAGACTACACCATAGACTCTGCAGAGATTCAGCACAGGACTATAAATCAAGCTTAAGACCATGATGTTGTCAGGGCTCTTTGGAGGCCTCGCCATCTGCTATAATTCTTCTTCATCTTGTTCTCAAGCTGTTTCTTTATGAATCTAGTTCTGGGACTTTATGTCTGGAATCAAAACAACTAGAGTGCCTAAAACCTTTATACACTGCTATATTTTAGACTAATAAACTGAACAAAGCAAACAGTGACCGACAAAAATGCTGTATTCAAGGATTAAGATCTGAACTCTCGTAAATCAAATACGTCTTTGTAATGCAAAATTTGAATAACCTTGATGTGTATGTGCAAGTTTCTGTTCAGAAGTATTGGTAGCACAACTGAAACGGCCATTAAAGGGAGAACATTAATTCTTAAATCCTTTTCAAACAGCTGACACATGGTTACACATTTCACCATACTTCATCAGTTTGAATTCTCTGCAAAAGATTTGGAGATTAATAGACTGCAGTCGCTGCGGAGTTGCTGGTGATAAAAAATAGCAGTTACACCCTTGTACAAAAACATTGTTTTTCTGTGAGCATCTGCCATAAGAATATGTCATCCACTTGAGGTTATGCTGTCCCGGTCACTGAAGAAGTCTTGGCTATGAGGGGCAGGGGTGGTGGTTGCAAACAGTCATGATGAGGCTTCCTCTCTGCCTTGTTCTCCTACATGTATCTGTCAGCTTGTGGCCTTCAGAAGTCAAGCCCAGAAGGCCCTCTGGGGCTCGTTCTATCTGACACTGTCATTACTGGACAACGTACAAATGTTGTGGTTTACAAGACTGAAAACAAAAAGGAATTGTGTTTCTTTTTCTCATTTCAGAGCGGCAGAGAGTGTGATTGTGCACATATTTACTGGAAGTGAAATGATCCATTAAAAAAATGGCTGACCTATTAATCAAATCCGGCAACAGCAAATAAATGAAGAAAGGCTTGTTGAACCTCAAACCCAAGAAAGGATTTATGATGTTACTGCCTGCCACTGCAGTTCATGGTTTTTCTTTTTTGATGATGATGATTGTTTTCCACTTTTTTTTTTTTTTAATTTATATCTGTTTCTGCCTTACATTTAAATGAAAGCAAGATCAGTTTGATAGAGTGATGATAATCAAATTGGTCTGGTTCTGATATAGTAGCATTCATCCATATGAATCCACCTCACCATAAATGACGCCACCGATGGGGAATGCGCGCATCACGGATAAGCTGGCATGCAAAACCTCTGTTGCAAGAAGCCTGAATTCAAATGAGCTGTTATCAAGCTTCTCCATGGTGACTTGCCATTGGCCGCACTGCTAGCATGGCCATTATCCAATAGCACAAACCCTTTGATCAGTTATAACCAATACTGCAGCAGCATCATGGGCCAAACTGAGGTTTGTACCATTCTTTTCCATTTTGCAACTTGTTTACAAGATACAGAGGAGCCTTTTCCCTCTTTGTGGCTGTCAGTCTGTTTAATTATCACTGACAATGCAGTTTGGCCCACACCACTTGGGACATGTCTTCAAAATGTGATGAAGACAACACTTTGGAAAATTCTGAATCTGCAAGGGGCTGGGTTAAAAGCCAAAATTAGTCTGACAATTACTTTGTGCTGCAGTGCTGTTAAGCCCGTGCACAAAAACAAAAGGTACTGAGCTGATTAAAGTGTTACCCTTTATTCTACTCCCTGGAAGGATCAGACACAGACGTTCAGCCAGTTTCTTTTAGTGCTGCCATAAAAGTGTCCCTTCCCTCGCAGACATGTGAGAGAATGATGTGAGAGCTGTAGACGCTCAATCCCTCTTATTGTTTGAAGAGTACAGCATGATTATGAGTATGCGCCAAATGTGAGCTGCAGTCATCATATTAAAATAGCCAATGGCATTTGAACCCCTATCTTTTGGCCCAGTACATTTAGATGTACTTTTTAGATTAGGGCTTCGATGCATTGCTTTTGAATAAAATATTACAATGCAAATACACATGTACAAGACAAGAATAGTTAAAGAACAAACTCGTACACAGATCTTGTTCAGAATTAAGTCTGTTCTCATTTCTTTCTCGCGCAACGTGTGTCGACATCAAAAAGTTATCCCGAAGAGAGTAAAAGACAATCATAAAATTGTCACAGTTCACAAACTGTGCAGAGCTGCTTTATGAGATGACGCCACAAATACCAAATCTGTCTGTTATTGCAAGTGACATTGTCATTATGCACTGACACAGCATCCCTGCTCTAGTGGGGCATAAAAATGTCCTACTAAACCAGCAACATAAACATGCTGATAAATTACATTTATATGCCATCAAGCTGCGACATTTGCTGACACCAAAAATGTTTCTCCAGATCCGCAGAGGCGATGGTTCTCATTATCCAGCTGAGGAGTGAGCACCGCTGAGTTGTTAATGAAAAATACACAGACAGTGACCTTTGTAAAGTCTCCCTGCAAATGACAGAGTTAACAAACTCCAGTCAGGGAGCAGTGAAAACTAGAAGCAGAAGGAGAGGGCCTTGCTGTTCAGGATACACTGAAAGAATTCACCATTTAATCTGTCTGAATCCTCAGGTTATCGTGTTGGATGGACGCTGATGGGGTCAGAAAGGTCACGGTGGTTGCTAACTCATGAGTCTGCTCCAGAAATCACAGCTGCAGAGGAAAAAACAAAAAAAAAAACCTCAGGCCTGAGTTCTGCCCAGGCACCGGGGGAATTGGAACAAGTCAAAAGACGACAGTTTGATTCCACAACGAGTGTGCAGGAATTTCTATAATGGCTAATGTCTTAATTAGCCCATAAGAAATAATAGAGCCCAGGACTGAAACGCAGCCCGCCAAATCATGACAAAATGGCAATAATGGTTCACTGGGATTCCTAAAAAACATGCAACTCATTAAGCATTGGGGTAACAGGCTAATTTCCTATTTTGCAGACAAGGTTTTATAGGGCAAAATCAAATGCAAAATTTTATTAAACATAGGTGTGTCCAGCAGACAGCACATAAAAAATGATATTTTGTTTCCTTTTATGTATTCAGATATGCAAGCTAGTATTCTTGTGGTATTATTGTACAACTGTAAAGGCACATTGGAAAACAATTAGAGGATTTACTGCCAAGTATCAAATTAAACCGCCTGTGACCTCTGGGTTCACTCTGTCGTTTTCATAAATCCTTGCTTGGAGTGATTTATTGAAAGACCTTAAGACGGGTTACCAGACGAACTGTGAATTTGCTGAGTTGATGATGGCACTGTGTTTTATATACCCCAGCCTATTAGGCTCCTTTGGAGCTTAGCTGATCACTGCTGATGAAAGGGTCAACACAATGACAGTTGCAATATGAGATGCAATCAGCCCTGGGGCCATTAATGCTGAGGTAATCATCCTTTATAGTGGTACCAGTTTATAAAAGATGAGCGCAGCAATGGCAGCAGACAGTGAAAAAAATAAAAGGAGTATTTTGAATGCACTCAACTCTGACAAGACACGGGTGGAACTCACAATATCCGAATAGTGTGGACGGTGTCAGATGCGTCCTTAATCTCATACAGTACCCTAAAATTGCTTTAAAGCTGTCGTAGTGCTGTCTAGTTTTAATCAAATCCATCCATCTGGAAAACCAAGACACTTCAATAAAATGCTAAACATTATTTTTAAATCCTAGCTGACACAGTCTGAGCACCAGTACCGCCTCAGAAAGTTTCACTTTGTTGAGTTGTGCTTTGCTCCACGGCAGGTGCCCTTTCTCACGCTCTCGCCGAGACCATATGGGCCCGTCCGGCCTCAGCCTCAGCCTGCAACAGGCTCACTGTCTGCCAAAGCCCTGTCACACCTGAGTACCGAAGATCAAAGAGCCCCGCAGTGCCTACAACCACACAGCTGCCGCACGAGCCAAACTTCCTTCTCTGCTCCACCAGCTTTGCTTTCAGCACATGTGTTTTCAAGGTTGACCACTAATCCTCCATTTGTGTGCATTATTCAGTCTCTAGACTTTGCTGGAGTGACAGCTCTGGAAACTCTCACTTATGTCATTGTGTCTTCGCTGGTGTTATCCCCTCCTGTCAGTTTAATTTTTAGGCTCTTTGTCTGTTTGTTTTTTGTTTGTTTGTTTCGCCTTAACCGTGGAAAGCCACATTTTGGGAGCACCACGACGCGAGAGCTTCTGCCATCTCACTCGGCCAAACCATAACCAGTAAGGCATAATTGTCGTTGGGGTTTCCACTTGTAAAACAATGGCTTTGGCCTGCGATGGAGGCAGCTTTTCATACCAGCCAGCTGCACAGAAGAGTGTTTTCTGTTCAGCACTGAATTAAAACTCTAAATTGGGACTGTCATTAGAGAATTCCACAGGGACTGCTAATGATGCAAAATGCTTACTTAAACCAAAGCGAGGGGAACCTCTGGGCCAAATAAATATTCTAGATACAGCCTTGTATCTGAGCAACAAACAAACAAACAAATTAAAAATATCACTGTGATTAAAAAGGACGGGGAAAGATATTGATTAGCACTTGGCTTGCAGACTGTTTTTAATTGTGTCTAACACGTATGGAGGGACAATTTGAAAATAAGCTCATATTTTCTGTAGCTCAGGCCTCCTCCAGCAAACAGTTTTTATGTGATCTTATTGACTTCTGCAGATGCAAACAAACTCAGTTTACTTTTTTGTTGCCAGGACTGATTTGGGGGAGAAAAAAAAAAATCACCAGATGTCCCTTTAATGCTCTAAGCCACATTAATTTCCACTGGGAAATCCTTCTTTGTCCTTTTACATCAATTGAAACGGGGATTTATTTGTACATTTCTATCCCCTAAATGAAACTAGCACTAAAGAATATTATCAAGTGTGTAAGTAGCTCTCAATTAAGCATATTGTGTTTTGTCTTGTGTTTTAGTAATGTGAGAGTGCTTTACATTGCTGCGTTACCACTGGAAGGAATGGATAACTGATATTAAATGTATAGCACGCAGTGTGAAGAGTGGATGTTAAATTAGCGTTCGAAACAATTCAGCATCCGTACTTGAACATATCAAAAATATATCATCCACAAGCTGTGCATCCACTACGAAGAGATACTGCTCAGCTTCATGTGTTCACGTTCTTCAGATACTTTGGAGAAATGAAGTATTTCATAAAAGCCAAACTAATCCAGGCAGTGGGAAAGCAACTGTAACTGTGTAACAGAGAAATACTGCAATTATATGGATAATGCACTTATTGTCACATGCAAAACGTGGAAACAATGACAGCCCTCGCTCGATCCGTGCCCAACATTTTGCATCAAATGCGGCCGTGTGCTTCGAATAAACTACAGTTCAGTGAAAAAAAGCGCTCGCTCGCATAACTGATATTCACTGTACCATTACCGAGATGCAAGCAAGGCCACGCTTTTATTTTATGATGCAGATGTTTATCAGAAATGAGTCACAGCTCCTTGGCACTAAAAAGCTGCACTGTGATGTACCGCCATTGTTGTCTGACTGCCAGATGCAGTGGTCTCAATTTAATGATTTCATGACAACTGTTAAATCTCGGCGAAGCCGCAGTGTTAGCATATCCCCGAGGTCAGACGTGGACCGCCGCTCCAAAGTTTTTCCGTAAAGAGTCGCGTTCAAGATGTTGCAGTTTATTCTTGAAACGAGATATCTACTATTTGAGTGAAATGATGTCTAACTATGCTGTGCTTGCCCGCAGCCCTGACAGCACGATGTTTAGGATAGACGGTCTTGGGAAAGGACTGATTGTAGAGAAAGTAACAGACAATGTGGAATGACCAACTTCTCATTAGCCCGACTAAGTGCTATAGTTAGTGTTGACGCAACTAAAAAAAACCCCCCACAACTTTCTTATCTTGCCCTCGCTTGTAAGAAAACCCAGTCAAAAACACATGTTCCTCACTGACGTACAGCTGATCACTTTAAGACTTCAAAGAGCATTTCTTCAGCAGTTTTGAAAAAATAACTAAAAAGCAGCACGGTCACTTTTCCAGGCCATTATTGGTAAGCCATATCAACCCTACTAAATCAAATGATGCTCTATAAATCTTTGGGGTGCAGAGACTCTAGAGCACATATCAATTCAAATACCACAAACCTGGCTGACAGACAGTATTTAGAAAATTAATGCTGCTTGTAAAACCTGGAGATGAAACATGAACATATGGCATGCTTTTTTTGTGGTGTCTTAATTAAGCATTCCTGACCCAAACCCGAGGAGAGTAAAAAAGATTTAAGTCTCTTGTTACTTTAATTTAAAGACATGTAATGTAGTAATTTTAACAGTGGACTTTACATTCCCACTAAGCAGGGATATTTTGAGAGCGCTTTTATTGTAGTATTTTATAAAAAAAAACAATGTTCACAATATCTCAAACCACAAGCAGGCCTGCAAAGGACTGGATGCATGTCAGCCCAACAAAATCCTAAACTCGTATTGCGCTGTTTCCCATCAAAAACCCATGCAGATGTTGAGAGCGAACAGTAACTTTTTCAAGGAACTGAGAATAATAAGTAAGCAAAACCAGTGCTGCTGAGAATATTAGCGGACATGAATTGTACGTGTTGTCGAATGACATATTGCTTGTGTTCCTGGGAGATGTGGGTTGTCAGCTAAGATGTGAAGGGGTGGGAAGGGATGTACCAATAGGAACCAGAAGGTTTAGGGGTCATTTGTAAAGTAGTGACAACATGCCACTCACCAAATCAGCTTTAGTCTCTCTAATGTAAAAATTAACCATTCTCTTTATGCCGACCACAGCGGATTTGAGAGTTGCTGGGCTACGCGGCTGTGCACTGCTTCCTTCATAATTCAATAAGGATCAGTTTCACTACAGAGAGCACTGGCGTCAAGGAAGGGAAATCTTTAGAGCAATACAATGCAGAATGAAGTGCAAATGCTGAAGCTCGCCGAAAGGTTTCGATTTTGGTTGTCATGCGCTCCGCGTTAGACTGGGGTTGAGAGCATTTGGTCCGTCGCCTAATGTGTTCATGTTGGCACTCGTCTTCTCACCCGAATGGGCGCCAGATGTCTTTTTTTTTTTTTTCCTTTCCTGAGCTGAAGGTTTGAATCACGGTGGCTCGGCAGGCCCTTATGCTGCTCCAACAACCACCAGCAATGTACACGCAAACTGGCACCATTTAATGAGTCACAATTGCTTCAAAGTGAAATTACATCCATTTAAACCTGTCGTACACATCACACAAAGAAAAAAAAAAGTGTCTACCTTCAATTTATAGCTGAATGAAAACCACAAAGACAAAAGTGGGACATGTGCAAGTTATTATGGATACATTCTATTCTCAATGATGAGAGCAGCATGTACAAAATGGGGGTGGGGTGGGGGGGTGGCATAATCTCTGCCCGGCATATTTGTATGATACCAGACTTTGAAATGGAAAAATCAAACCAAAGCTTTTTGGAACAAAAAGTGAACTCCTTTGCTGTCTCCTCATGACCAGGCATGGTCTATAATCATCATTTTAGCTGTTGGTTCAGGCCATCAAAGGCTGTGCACTCCATTACTATATCATAGGTGATCACAGGAAAGTCAGAAGACATGTTCAGTGAATAAAAGCAGGCTAGGAAAAAAGTAAAGTCTGAGCTGCTGACAGAGTACAAAGACGGCAGATTGTTTTGGCATGTAAAATCTGCGCTCTCATATGAGTGAATATAGGGCTATAAAGACTTAATACAACACTGGGGAGTTATGGACAAAGTCGGTGCAAGGCCTCTACTTTGAGGCACAGGGCTACCATGTCCCAACAGCTGTCCACAGCTGTGTGGGTGGTTGAAACAGTGGCAACGGCGCTCACACGGACACTGGATTTATCCAACGCACTTGTCAGAGCCAGAGCACAGAGATATACAACTATGGTACTGACAATGGCCAAACATGTTTGGGTGTGTGTGCGTGGTGGCAGGCTGTTGAGCCAGTGTCAAAGAAATTTCCCAGAGGCAGACAACACGCTATGTGAATTTCTATTATTAACAACACCAGAGCTAACATGGTTCCGGGGACCCAATGAAATAATTCATTAAACACCAAAATGCATCATAAAAATAAAACTAAAAAGACTCAGCAGTGTCTATCTTTAGCCATCTAATTGCGCTGCCCCCACCAACAATGTGCAAGTTTGACACAAACAACATTTCATGCTCTCAACAAAGCTATCTCAGTTCAAGTCGACCATGTGGCTCCTCTCTGACAAAGGAAACAGGCTAATAAATGTGCAGCTATGCCTTTGATATAACTTCTGGTTTCCTGAGTCTTGCCACACTGTCATGTCAAGCAGTTTGGCAAATGAGCTGACTCTATGTCTGTAGCTGGACCTTAATGTCTTCCACCCCTCTAGTGTGCCTCAATCATCCCGGAAAAGAAGAGAGAGAAAGCAGGGGGAAGTAACACCTGGTTCCCTGGAGCCCCATTGAGGCACTTGGATGGGAATAGCTTGTGCAGTGGCACCCCGAATGGCCTTTGCGTCGCTCGGCTGCAGCGTGAGGGACGTTGAAGTGTGTTACCAGAACAACCAGCTGAGCAGATGATCTGAGGCAAGTAGCACTTAGCAGTGACATTTAAACATCTAGGTGAGAGGTGGAGTAACACGGGGGAACGAGTTTATGTGTGTCTGAAAGAATGTGTTTTGATTGTGTGTCAGGACTAGCAGGGTGAAATCAGGTAACCTGTCACTAATAAATCTTTGCGTCCCTAGCATATGCTTTACAGATAGCACATCTTTCTCTGGCAGTTGTTGTAAAACTATCAGCCACAAGAAGAAAAGTGCAGCCAACACGCTCTCTGAGACACACGCATATGACATGCAAGTTGAAATATTTGATCACGAAGGTGGTACCATTACACACACTCGTGGAAGCACACGCTGGACTTGGCGCATCAACTTCACAAGATGTGTTCCTCTCCCACTGCGTTAAAAGTGGAACCACACAGAGTTGCGGCCCCCATCTGCACATCTGGAGGCGCTGCTGCAGAAGGCCGCAGTCTCCTCCTCCTGCACAGCCCTCATAATCCTCAACCCTTATTATGAATCCCATCTCACTGTGTCCGTAATTTTTCCACACATGCTTATGCAACAAAGCAGTAGCCAAGCCAAATGACAAACAGACCGAAGCTATAAATTAGGATCTATTTCTTATTTTAATGGCTTGCACTCTCATAATGTTTGCCACTAATTCTGTGCTACAAAAAGTGGCAACAGCGCAATTTTCTTTGTGCATCACTCATTAACACAAAGTATCCAAGCAACACAGCAAATATAGTGTGCGGTGAGAATGGAAGAAAAAGAAAACATCAGCTGCCCCTTTGTAAATCAATTTCTCCAATGGGTTGAAATAATCTGGCGGCTTTAAAGTCACAGCAATACTCTTTTAATTAGTGTCGTGAATCTTCGTGCACAAAATCAGTCATCTCGCTTAAGACCAGAATTTAGAAAAACGAGCCAAAATAAAAGACATTTCTTTGTGTGAGTGGCACTATAAATCCATATCAGGTGTCAAGCACTTTCTCAATTATGTTCAATCACAGAACACCACATAAATCCTCCTCTCTATTGTAACAGCTCTGTGCATGGTGTCACGTATAGATTCTGCTGTAAAAAAAAAAAAAAGAAAAGAAAAAAAAGAGAGAGAAGTTGAGTCAGGTAAGACTGTTCCTGACCTACAAGTGTCTTCATCTTTTTTTTCAAAAACAGATCACTTGGAAATCTGTGCAAGTTTACCTCATCAAAACAAAAACCTGAGAAAAGTTCTTTCCCAGCCCGAGGCTTGCCATTGAGCCATACCTCGCGCTCACTTAATCGAGCAGGCATGTGGCGTGGTGTGGCAACTGCCTGGGTGCATAAGTACATGTCTTGTGGTTTACTCTGGTTTAAGGCAGGACGGATGTGGCACTAGTGGCAGCCTGTCTCAACTTGTTCTTGGTATGTTTGTTTTGACAGTCAGCTAAGACCCCATGGGCAGGCCCTCTCCATGCCTGGGTTGATCCAAAAACATAAAACATTTATTTTATGTTTTTAAAGACAGAAATAGCACCCACATTGTCCTTATATGGAATCCTTAATATGGAAAGAGGTTGCCCAGAGAAACATATTAAAAAAAAAAGTCATTTAATTTGTTTTACTTTTTTTTCAAATTTTTTTTCTATCCCTGCCTTCTGGCTTTTTTAGGAACGAACTGAGACACCTCACAGCACACCATATGTATGAGCATTAATCAAATGTTCCTGGGCCTTGCCTTTGGTACCCATTTCACAATATAACAAAGGTTCCTCCAAGCAGCACATCTGTAGAGGATGTCAATAAAGGGCTTTGAAATGTACACCAACGCCAACACTTGGTAGACAAGAAAAGGGGGCTTTGAAACAGCTCCCACTTGAGGTGCTCGCTGAAAGGAAGACCAGCGGGGTATTGAAAAGACGTCCGTTTCCCCAACTTTTTCTATATGTAAATCCACATTCCCCACGGGTTCCGTTTCTCAGAGAGGTATCTATATATGGAGCCACTTTATTACGGACAAATCCTCTTTAATGTTCTTGTCGGTGGAAGAACAGCTGGAGCAGAGATAAAAATGAGGAAGCAATCTGCACCAGCTGTTGAAGTATTAATACAAAAATTAACTACTGTGTGTTGGTTAATTGCTTTCTGCTTAATGTGCTTTCAAAAGCCTTGATTCCTCTTTTCTGTTACACAATTGCAACTGTGGCGGGATATCAAGAGGCCTGTGAAATTAAAGATTCCATTTAAAGGAGCAGCCCTCCTTCCCCCATTCTTCTCACGGCTCAGCGGTCATAATGGACTCATGTGTTGAATAACCAAAATGGTCACATTAGACACCTGCTACTGTGGTCTTGGTAGATACAGATAGGGAACTCTTTCAGACTGCAGCAAACACAAGTGCCGCTCATCCATCAAGAGCTCATGCAAACATTTCCATAAGTGAGACTGTAAGTTTATCATGCTCCACTCTGTCCCATTCCAGCAATCACACGCCCACACAGCCGGCTGAGTGACGACGAGCGATTTCAAACGGCACAGCTGGTATATTCGCTTTAACTGCCATGCGTTTTATTTGCATTATTATCTGTTGCCACCTCACTCCTCAGATCCACACTGACTAAGGCCACATGGAAGCAATTTAGAACGACGTGTCCCTTTGCAGAAAACAAAGAGGATTTTTTTTCCCCTGGTTTAAGGAGTCACAGCTCTCCTCCTCTGCGGCCCATACATGCATGGGTCGTCTATCCAGCACATTTAATTCCATGCTGTAAAAACAATAATCAGAGCCAGATGAAGTGGGGAGAAATCTAAGGCACGATGGTTTTATGGATAATTTGAGGTTATTTATGCAGGATAAATAAGAAAATAATGAGCCCCAGTCAGAAGTGCAGAGGACACCGTTTGGACATTTATTTGCTACAATTACTCCACTCCACAACATTAATATTGATTAGCCCTATAAATGATAGATAGATAGATAGATAGATAGATAGATAGATAGATAGATAGATAGATAGATAGATAGATAGATAGATAGATAGATAGATAGATAGATAGATAGATAGATAGATAGATAGATAGATAGATAGATAGATAGATAGATAGACGCATGCATATTATATACATTCATACATACAAAATCAGTTTAACTCCCTTTTTTCCATTGTTGTCCATTAGATGGCTTACTTGTACCACAAACTCCCAGCATATCTGAGGGGTTGGGGGCTCATAGTTCACGATTAGGCCACGGCCAATGTCTTCCAGGAAAACAATGCTGGATTAGAGAGTGGGGTGACATATGAGAGGTCAGAAAGAGGGCTGCCATTGCAGAGCAAGAAGCCAACAGACAATGAAGTGGCAAGCCCATCTGACACACATTATTGCTCTTTCAAACACTCATATGTTCAATAATCAGAAAGCACAGTTGATGAATGGCTCTTAGAAACGCTTAGAAACATTGTTATTATGTGCAATGATCGCCTACAATCAATAACAAAAGAGTTTAAAGTACTGCATTTACAATTTTATCTGGAATAAAAAATCAGCAAACAAGCAAATCAGAATAAGAATTAAAAAAAAATGGTGGAAGGATACGGGACCGTAGAAGAGCATTTATCCCAATTTGGTGATTATAGAGATGATAGGATAGCATGGAATTATAACCTCATCATACAGCCCAGGTTATATATGGAAAATTCCCCTCCTCCCCTCTGCTTTGATATTGCATGTGTTGCGAACATGGAGTCTGTATCTCTGTTCCAGTGGCACCACCTCAAACTGTCATTAAAGCGCATGTCCTCAGATGGAAAATGACTTCAGTGGGGGAGCTTCTCCAATGATAACATGGATTTGCTCTAAAATACGTTGCTTTTCTCAGAGCATCATGAATAAGTAAACGTCGATGAAAACCTTTCGCATTTTCACCATCGTTCCTAATGCTTTTGCTTTCAAGATGCATATTGGGGCATGCATAAAACATCCTCTTTTCTCCCTTTCTGATGCCACAATGAATGATGGAAGAAACTTGTGCGCACAGAAACCTCTTCATGGCAAAAAGAAAACAGATGAACAAACACAACAAGTAAGTCTAAAAGTGTCCCAGGCGTCACGCCTAGGCCAAAAATTACATGTCTCTACCTTTCCATTTAGCCACGCATTGCTGTATGAACTGCACTTGCGTCAATACAGTTTACTTTGGTTGAATGAACTTCACGTGATCTTTCAATTCATCCACTTGTCACAGTTGCGCTGGAAAACAGACTGTAATTTTGGCTCTGGCATTGATAAGTTTTTCACTTAGCATTGAGAGGATTAAATCAATTATGTTGATTCTGTATTTACTGCTTGCATGCCCACAGTCGTTTGTAATTAGCTTATTGCTTTTGATCTGATGTAATGTGATGAAATGCCTGGAAGCAGCTCTGGGAGCCTGCTTGGCTGGAGCGACTGGGGTGGGCGCCACTTCTAGGTCCTCACTGAAGCGCATCCGATTGTCCGAGCAAGCGGGGAGGAGTCGACTGGGGAACCTGTGCGACTCGCGTGAGCAGCCGCAGACAGAGAGGCAGGGGGATCGGTGTCAGGGAACCTGGGGACGGCGGGGGGGGGGACCACCCGCTGAGAAGGCAGCGTCCTCCAACCCTCATTACCCTCAGAGGCCTTTCCTTCACATGCATGTGTAATTACACCCCAACCTGCCCCATCCCACCCCCACAAAAGCTCTCACAACACCTGATACCCACAGGTAGAGTACCACAGGGGGGCCTTTGCAATGATAGGCCTCCAAGGCCTGAGGATCCACTTAGAGTGACTACCATTCAAGTCTGGCCACCCACATCAATCAAAGACCCATAACACAGAGACTGATCATCTGTTTTGGAGAGAAAGAGCTGTTTATTCATGGAAAGCTAATTGTTGTGCCTAGCCACTGTTGTGCATCCAAAACTGTACTACAAAGCACAAAGGATGCGGGATTGGATTTTAAAAAGTCCAATATATTTGGAGTTGCCTGAAGGATTGGATGTTGCCTGACAGTTTAGGAACAGGGAATCCTTTTAAAGTTAATTCTGTCAACCTTCTGGTGAGCAGACGGATGAAGTCTTTGTCTTAACCAATACAAGACTAGGCTGGACCTCAGTTAAATGCAGTTTCAAGTGCTGCCCATGTTTCCTCAAAAAGGGAACGGCTCCAGCACGACTTCCATTCAAAAGCACCCCAATAGAACCCCTCCTAAAGCGCCCTTTTACTTGCCCCTTTTCTTCTTTTCCCAAACTGGTAAAACAGACCGATGGTGCTGTGCAGACTGTTCTGTTTATAAAAGAGGTCAGGGTGCCACATATGGCCAGCGTGTTAAAATACACACGGCTTCTGCCGCGGCTGCTAAAAATGTATTGCGGCTGTCTGTACATGCAGGAATAAAATAAACTCTGAATGTTTCAGCAAGCAGTGCTGAGAATTTAATGATTGAGTATTTGAAACTATGGTCAGATTTGTACATGAAAAAGCAGGAAGAAAAAAAAAAACACACACACACACGTCTTTAAAAGTCCAAAGATATTGGGTTAGACGTCAGCAATATACAGAGTTTGACTTGGCAGGAGGGGACGTACAGATTTGCCTGGGATAAGTGTGTGTCACACGCCATCTGAGAGGATAGCAGGGCCGCAGTAAGCCGTAGGAAACTAGCGGTGAAACTAAACACATGCAATGACAGCCACAGGCAGTTAATGTGAGCCAAGGAGTCTTAACTCCCAAAAGACTGTCCTGAGGGGAGAGAGAGCAGGGCTTCTGATAAGTGGAATAAAGAGCAGAAAATATGAATACCATCTCCTTCAAAGCAAACCATTATACACCACTAAATTCTGATTATTTTCAGGAGGATTCTGGTGCTTATTTCTCTTGGCTGCACCGAGCTCTTCTTTGGCTCTGCAACAGATTTGCGGCTCTGTGTTTCACCTCACCAGCAAATGTACCCTGTGCTAAATAAGACAGAGGTTAGCCATTATGCTGTAGATTGTGCGAGCATTAAAAGCAATGCTTCTTGGGGGTTTTAGGATCATCGCGCCATCAGCAAACCCTCCTCAGACACCAAAGGCAAACTGTCCAGCACAGAAGTGTACAACCTCGGTAGGCGCCGGCAAATGTGAAGAGAAGGTCAACAAGAGATCATGACATGTTGCAGGGTGTTGTTCTTGTTTTTATGGCTGGGTGCAGCTTTTGAAATCTCTGAGATAGTGTGTTTGTTTCCAGCAACAGAGAATTTATTCGCCACTGAAAAGATGCACTGAACACCTACCTGCTCCAGCAGCTGGCTGCCACTTCCAGAATACCAAATTCATATTCCTAATTATATTGTGCGATTAAAGTGTTCATTTTTTAAAAAAATATTAAACTAGTAAAACTGCGCAGACAGGAAAAAAACAAACCCCAAAGGCTCTGACAGTATTTGAGGCGCCACTCAGTGTGAGCAGAAGTTCAAGGGGGCATCGCTGGGTGCAGTGCTGGGTGTTGCTCTCTGACGCCCTGTCTTTACGAGATCAAGTCTGGTTTTCTGTAATCTGCTGTGACCTGTGGCAGGATAACTGTGTCCACCTCTCAGCGCTGTGATCCTTCCTTACACCTAGCAGTTGTGGGCAATAACCAACTATAATTCCATCTCCTGCTGGGCAATGAAAAAACCTCCCCCACTGCTCTTTGTTTTTTCCAGTTGCAAGGTCATGTGCTAAGCAAAGCATTGTGGGAAGCGAGGGGTGACTGAGGTGGTGGAGGAGGAGGAGGAGGAGGAAAAGTTTAGGGGTGTGGGGGCTTGATCATAAAAAAAAAAGAATAAAAACATGTGTAATGAGAAAACATGTGGTGTGTAACTATTGGAAGTCATCAACAACAGAAAATACTAATTAAAGTGCAGGATGAGGAAAAAAAAACTGAAGCTGTCTTTTCGTGGCTGGGAGACCACTGTCATCATGTCTCAGGAATTAGGCAAACATATGCTGGTCTGCTGCTGTTGAAACCGAGGCGCCTCGCTCAGGCTGCGGTTTGGGAACATGAAAGGCTTTGTGGGATGAGCAGGAGGACTGGCCCTAATTCAGGGCCTCATTGCCAGGGAAGCTGGCAGCAAACTCCGATTGTGGGACAGGGAAAAGAATTTGGTTACATATTCCAGCAAGGACCGCAGCTCCAAACAAACCAAAGCAACAGGCTGCTGAGCAAACCATTCTGTCCGCATTCAAGCCCCCTCTCTTGCTGCTGCTGTAAGGGGAAGGGGGGGGACTCTCTCCCACCTGACTGAACCCCAGAAGAGGCTGAGGAGGTTGAATGTGGAGAACAGGAATGCATTAGGTCAGGCCCAAAGCTGAACTTAAAGCTTTGCTGTCCTGCTGAGATGCAGTCCCATGCAGGGCTCAGGATGCTGGCAGCAGACTCTCTTATTTGGATAGAGTGTTTGGAAAACAAAGCAGGCTTTGTATTGTTTTATTGCAACCAATTAACTCCTAAACTCGATATCTATCTCCCCGAGGATGCACAGAGGTCAACCTGACGTGCAAGGGAAGCAGAGAAGGGGCAGCAGTTAACAGGTCCTAATAATCCCCCGACTGCAGCTTTCACTGGGTTGAACGCAGCATGCCTTCAGCGTAACCTGATCATTTAAGCAAATTGGATAAAACTCTTTTGCTTCTATCTTTTCACAGCCATTGCAGTGCGTATCCACAGGGCAAGCCCTTCTTGATTGCTTTCCAATAAGGACACATTTTCTGGCATTTTCAGACAGCCAGGGATTAGATTAATCATTTCTCCGTTCAGGGTACATATGATTATGGTTGACTGTTTACAAGTTTTCTCAGATGTGCTCTGTGTGCCAGGACATGGTGGTAGAGCCTGAAACTCATTCACGCATGTGGTGGTCTTGTTTTAGACTGAGCGGCAGTGAAAAATCATTCACTTTTTGACAGTGGAAAATACAGATGTGAGGCAACATTGGATTTGCACCTCCTTGTTAGAATTTATTTAACTTCTTGGAGTTCCAACTGGTATGTTCAAGTGATTTATTACTGAGCAGCAATTCGAAAGCAGGTTAATGCAAATGCAAAAAATAAATCGCTTTCATCAATGTCTACTTTTTTTTTTTTACCTCCCAAGAGAGGAAGTGTCACTGACAGTATCGTGCCCAACCAGTGGGAGGCAGCACAGACTGGAGGATAACACATACACACACACACACACACACACACACACACACGTGTGCGTGTGCATGTATACATAGAGAGTGAGTCACTGTCAGTAGAACTTTTGAAGGTGACCATATCACACATCAGGGCTGCAGCCTCAAATGGCCAGTGGCGGAGGAGAGGACCAGGATCGTGGCCAGAGGAGCAGTGACATGTGGCATGCAGAGGGGAGAGCAGACCGCATTCAATTTCTGCCTGTAATCCTCCGCCTGGGAGAAATGTTTGGTTATGGTTAAAGGCACTGTTGTTCCACATTTTCATCCACTTCTAATTACAACATAGCTGAGGCTCAGTGGCAGCCAGCGTAACTGTTGTTGTTGTTCCTGTTTGTTGACATTACATACTCCTCCTCCACAACACACTTGTCACACACACACACACACACACACACACACACACACACATGATCACGACCAAGCCATTTACACCCATGTGTAACACAACTGTAAGTGCACATAGACACACGCAGGAGCCCATATGCTGTATTTAGGGACCCTAAAACCCGCGCGCGCACACACACACACACACACGTGCTACAGGCAGATTTCACAAACTCACAAACACATACACACAGAAACACACATCCGTCCACAAAGTTATCAACATAGCTGAGTGGTAACCATTGCTGAGCCCAATATAGAGACACAAATCTGTTTGGTGCCACTGGGAGATTAGCAGAAACCACACCGAAAACCAAAAAACACTGTGTAGACATTTTGGTGGACAGGGTATCATAACTCGTACATGTGTGAAAGAAGTTCAGTGTGGTCAAAGTGTGAGTCAGTTGTATGCCACATACTAACTGTATAATACAAATGAGCTACCGCCAACTAATATGTGACAGATACCAAGGAAGCTGAGTGGTTTAGTGTGATAAATTAACAATACTGCACACATAAAATGTATAATTTCTTAAAAACTGCTTTAAACTCATTTACAAACAGATGAGTGGTGTAAAACTAGCATAATAGTAGGCAGTGTTACTATAGGTTGAGAGCAAAAGAGTATGAAAAAAATCAATATGGTGAAAGTAATTTTAAAATGTTGCTTAGGTATATCCATTATATGCTTAGAACAACCAATCGATGTCTTGATGACGCTGACACTTATCACCACAAACGCTGTGAGCCTGTCTAAATACACACTGTATAGTACACACCACAGTTTCTCAGTCTGTAATTTAATGTTTGCAATTAAAAACTCCTCTGCTGTCTCACATAATGCATTGCCTTTAAATCAAGAGTTTCCTTCTGCGACAGACTTGTGTCTCCCAGAGGAATCTGCCATTCCAAACCACAGTCTGCGATCCCCGCGTTGTTTTCACTCCCAATCACACGCTTTATCTCCAATTGCTGACTAATTACCAAGAGCCGAGGGGTATGGGAAAGGCCCCAAAAATGACAGCCTGATGTTTCTGTGGTTCAGCGTTTTGTGTTGCTCTTCTTCTTTTTAACTGTTTGTCAATTTATAGTGTGTGAAACCCGGGGTCAGATGTGAGATAGGTCAGGGTGGGGTCAACATTTTGTTTTTATTTTAATCATAATTTACAAAATGTATAAATGCAAAAACATCAGTCTGAAAAAATTAATTCAACACTGTATATCAGTAGCTGGGATTTATATAATATTGTTGACTCAAAGACGTGCTCTCACTCTGTCAAGAAGTTGTAAGCATAGCATTATTCACTCCCCCATCAGTAGAGCTAACTTTATACCCAACTGTTTACAGTGATGAAAGTTAACTCACAGAAACGTTGCTATTAATTTAAAACACATGTAGATTTGACTGAATTTGGGCACTGGTGGCCAGACTGTGCGTTCAGATTGACTCGTAATACTTTATTTTGTAAAGTAGCCAATGTCACAATGTAGCATTGAGTCAAAATGTGGCATACATCATGCATACCGTAAAGCAGTTTTCCCCAGGAACTGCATTCTTGTCGGGATGGAGAAGCTTAAAAATGAAACCGATGAAGTGGAGCGTCATTGATTGGCAATGTAACTCATTCTGTTTCCTCTGTGATGGTGTGGATAAAGCAATCTGATGACACGCCGCCGCTGATGTTGACGTGCGTGCAAAACACCTGAGGTGACTGACTCATATAGAGACACTGTGCGGTGTGACATGTGTGATTCTCCGGAGAGAGAGAGAAAAAAGAGAGGGGGCGCCTAATGCCTCTGTTCACCATGAAGCAGTGAATTATGGAGACAGGGTGTGTCATCTCATTCTCTGTTCCTTTCATCATAATCACCCCCACTATGTTCAGAGAAAAGCTCACTGGAGGCCATCAGCCTTGAACCGCAGCTGAGAACATCACACAATGCTCTACCTGCAGTATGTGCTATTTTAGCAGTTCGCTATAAAGACGGCTCAGCCACCATCTTAAAGTTGGAGGAGTGTACAGGGACTAAAATGCACGGCAGAAGTAGCTGCGTTAAGGCACACGCGTGAGTTTCTGGCCACTTGTACAGAAGTGTCAGAAGCTGTTATTTTCTGCACTAAGTAACAGGCAGCACACAGGTACACACACTAAAGCACTAACAGCACACATACAAAAAGGTGTGAGAACTACCTTGCATTTTTTGGAAATATATATGAATCAAAAGCATTAACAGAGACGCCAGCTGAGTTTCAAACTGCTTGCAGTAAATAACAATCATAATAAAAAAACAAAATAAAAAAAAACCCCCAGTAAAAAGAGGATCAGGTCACAGAAAAGCCGAACAGATCAGTCCCGAAATGTGGCGAAGGCTCGAGAGGTTTCTGTAAATATAGCACTGTGTTAAGAAGTCACAAAACCCATCGCGTGCAGCTTTGGTGCTGCACTTGAAAATACTCCTGTTCAAAATGCGACAACAGAAGGAGATCACGTCTTTTAAGTAGTGTCACCATTTTTGTGAAAATGCATCCAAAATGCATGGAGAGAAGCTGTGCTTCACTTATGCAAAAAAAACCCAAAAAACAATACGAGCACAATATTGTGTGCAAAAAGGTAACTCAGTGCAGCAGAAGCACTTAGGTCAGGAGATGGTGTTAAATACTGTTGGATTATTACTGCAATAAAATGTGAGTTTCTTTTTCAAATTTGCAAGTTGGAGCTAATTTCTAAATGCTGTAATTGCTGTTGTTGACTCTATACCATAATCCTATGTTTTTTGTTTAAAATTGTGTGTTTTAAATGTAACTAGTAACAACAGATGGCAGATAAATGTAGGATCCATATACTCATAGAGTGAACTGAAGTATATAAGTGGCAGAATGGTCAAAGTAAATACTGTTCAGCTCCGAGTCAGTCATCACATAAAGAGTACACTGTTTTCCCCGTTTTCCGTGTGTGGCACTACCCTTATCGGCAAGTTCAGCCTGAAACTTGGCCACCATCCCTTGCAACAAAATTGTTGCCTGCTTTTAACATAATTATATTTCTGTTGCTTTGATTCTAGTCCGATGTAATAAAACACTTCTAACCCAAACCCCAAAATCTATCCTCAACTACAATTAAAGTTAAAAGTGCAGTTGTTTTATGATAAGAGCTGCAGGGCCTGTAGCCACCAAGCCTTATACCACCTGCTTCTGATTGGCTAGTGGCATGTTATTTTCCCCTCACACATAACCCAGCATGCACAGAGGTTTATTTATTAGGAATAAAAAAAAAAAGAGAAGTCACTAATCTGTGTTCGGTTCAGACAGCGGGCTCCCCCTACACACTCGCACACACACACACAGATACACACACACATCTGTGTACCAGCTGAGCAGGGAGCAGTCCCACTGTTAGGCTTTCACATATCAAAGAGCCTGGGGTACTTTGGCACTGCCGGGATAGTTGTTCTTTTTTACAAAAGACAAACAAGCAAAGAGCTTGGGATGCGGTCCAGAGCCGCCTTTGACACAGTGTTGAAATGGGGTTTTGGCTCAGTGACACATATGATCTAAATGTGTAAAAAAAAAAAGAAAAGCTGTTGCCTTCTCTTTTTAAACAAAAATTAAAAAATTGCCATTTGCCTGTCCGCTGCTTATGGTAAGGCAGTGTACGCTCTTTAATAATCTGCCTTAACCGTATACCACAAACAACATAATTTGCAGAATTCTGCAGTGACTCTAAACTTCAGCCTGAGGCTGATTTGTGTCAGAGGTGCATGGAAAGTATTACCTCAACTTGTTGAGTAGAGAGCATGTGTTTCTTCTGTAATGCGTGCTAAACAGATTTTCAGAAGTTAGGACATCACCTCTAATACTGTGACATCATCAAATGATCAGTGACTATACGCAGTGCAAAATCATTGTTTGACAGGCACTCTAAATTATTCTACAATCATCGAAACTCCCTGAGATACTAATGTCCCGCCAAAAAAAAAAAAAAAAAAAAAAGGAATAATTTTTTGTATCATGGCAGTGGAACCAGTTATTTATGGTGGCAATAATGAGAATTAGAATATAAACAGTGATGATGAAGATGAAGGCAGTCCCTTTCCTGTTAAAATGATCTTGAAAGATATCATGTGTAACACTTAGAAACAAATCACAGACATACAATCCGTGCACCGCAGCACAAATACAGAACACTACTTTCAGCAAATGGAAATGAGGTCCATTTGGGATCAAAGCCTCTAATGGGTTTTGGATAACCAGAAGCTGCTGTCAGTTTCTGGCCAAACCAAACAGACATGCAAACACATGTGGCACTGCATCCAAAAGCCTTTCAATGCTGCTCAGAGTATTATAGCTACATTAGTCTAATCTGCGTCTTCCCCCCTTCGCAAACTTACAAATCTACTGATGAACATTTCAATCAGAACAGTTGACTTAATGGAAAAATATGACTTTCAGTCCTGATAAACTACTCGACTGAGTGTAACCAACATTCTAATTGCTGACTGAAAACAGTTCATGTATTTTGTGGACATGATGGCTGGGTTTTTTTTTTTTTTAGGACATGCATTTTGCACTCACGTGCACCTCAGTCTGTCTAGATCTGCACTTCCATCTCTTCAAAGCAAAGATAACAATGCAAGATAAATACTGAAACTAAAGGAGAAGCAAACTGCAAAAGACAAAATACAAATTCTCTGTTTAACCCTTGAGGGCAGGCTGGGGAGAGGAGTGTAAACTGCATATGCTCTACCATAAACCACCCTGCCATTCATTTTGATGTGCAGTAATTAGACATGAAGGCAACCTAAGAAGCTCTGTATAAATAAAGTTGGGTGTGATTTAAACTTTTCAGCCAGTTGTCAGCATCAGCACGTTCCATAATTTCAGCTAATTTAGAAATGAGGAGAAACGTGCGTGGATAAATAAACACAGTTCACCGTTCATATCAGTGGTCAGACTGGCGGGGTTGGGTACAGTTTGGACTGTCAGATGTATATTTGATTGCTTGCCCAACCTGAATCAATCTCACATTCATCAGTGTCACATTTATTAGTAACAAATGGCTGGAATAATTCAATGAAAACAGAGTACAACACAACAGATCTTTATTAACCCACAAGGAATTTTGATTTACACATGAAAAGACCCCGACCGCTATATATGTGCTGAGTGTGTATTAATGAATGCTGTCGTATGTGCGCCGTATGTGCGTCCTCTACTGAATCCAGAGGCCAGTCACACAGTGAGACCTAAACCTGGTAACACTGACTCAAAGGGAAAACATGCACATTAAAGAGCAGAAAAGCCCTAATAAAAAGCCTCTAATATAAAACAGTCCCCATCAAAGGGAGCTAGCTCAATATTTGTTGAACTCTTACATATCATATTAATGCCATTTCAGCCATTGTTCGCCCTGGCTGTGTTTGATCTGCAGGGCTGCTATAACTCTGGGAGTAAGTAGAGTGTTAATGAGAGGAGTTGGCACTTTATAAACACTGTCAAGAGCAGGTGGAGCAAAGGGGTCATGCTGGGCCACTGTGTCCACCTCAGCTGGTCCTATTCAGAGTGACTTATTTTTGTAGATGGTGGAACATTTTGACAAATCAGCCTGTTTCCGGCAGATGTCTTTGTTAAAAGTTAAATCCAGTGTGGGTGATTGTGTCGTGCTGAACAAATGTGTGATTAATCTGCAGAGTGGTGCTGAGCTATAGGTCAGAGGCTTCTCCAGAGGACAGGTTGTGTCTCCACCTACAAAAGCTATTTCCTCCTGATGGTGCGTGAGGCAAGGACGTGCACGCACGCACACACACACACACGCACGCACAGAGGATGTATGCTTCCGTATAGAGTTTTTATAATGTCTTTGAGCCTGACAATGTGCGTGAGATTTAAACAGGGGTTCTTTTGTATGTCAAAACCTCATTTTTAATGGGGTTCTTATAAAAGTGCTCAGTGATCATGGTATTCAAATCACAGCAATAGGAAAGCGCTTCCTCATTTCGGTGTCTGGAAGTGATCCCAGGCAAGGAGGTGTACCACATCTTAAACTAAGGCTGCACGCTCTTTGTGTTTGCTAACCAAAGGGCTCTTTCCTGTGGTGCTGTATGATCATTTATTGAGGCTTAATCAACATGTATCGAATGGTGTATGCACTTTTTGAACCATTTTAAAATCCCCTCTGCGTACTTTAAGCCTCGGCCATGGGGTTGGAGGGGTTTTAATGGTTCCCGTCGGTCAACAAAAGCTCCAGTCTTTGCCCTACTTTTTATACTGGCTAAGGAAATCCCTTTTTTTTTTCTATTTTCTTGGGAAATTCAAGGAAGTCAGCTATATTAGCTGAACAACAGGTGCTACTTAAATAATTGCGTACCCTTACGTTTAGTTATAGGTCCAACAAATGCAAGTCTGAGTCAGTTTACACTGATGGCTTGCTTCAGTTACAGTTCTGCACTGATTAGTAGCACTTTAGTAAATAAAAAGAAACATGAAATCTAATCAAAAGCAAGGACAAACAATGAGAATTACAAGGGAAAAGTCACAGCACTGGCCCATCACAACTGTGGGTGCTTATATCATACACAGCCAAAGTTTCAAATTATAAGGTCAGTGTGCATTCACTGACTGCTTCATCAGTTACATGTCGCTAATGGCAGGTTGGACCCCCTTTGGACTTCAGAACTGTCTAAATTCTTTCTGGCATACATTCAACAAGGTGTTGGAAACATTCCTCACAGATTTTGGTCCACACTGACATGAAAGAATCGTGCAGCTGCTGCAGATTTGTGGGCTGCATGTGAATCTGCCACATACTGAGGCCTTCTGAGTACAGTGAACCCAGTGTCACGTTCAAGAAACCACTTTGAGATGATTTTGAACTTTGCGTCTTGGTACATTATGCTGCTGGAAACAGTCATCAGAAGACGGGTACACTGTAGACATAAAGGGATGGGCACGGTCAGCAACAATACTCGAGTACTCAAAATCCCCCGCAAGATTACAACTGTTGATACGAGGCATGATAGATCCACGGTTTCGTGTTGTTTGCACCAAGTTTGACGAGCCTGTGCAAACTGCAGGCTGTTTCCTGTTCTTAGCTGACAAGTGGGGCACCTGGTGCGGCCCTCTACTCCTGTAGTCCATCTTCTTCAAGGTTTGATGTGTTGTGCATGCAGAGACATTCTTCTGCCTACTTTGGTTGTAATGAGTGGTTATTTGAGTTACTATTGCTTTCCTATTAGCTCAAAGCAGTCTGGCCGTTATCCTCTGACTTATGACATCAACAAGACATTTTCTCCCTCAGAGCTGCCACTCACTGGATATTTTCTCTTTCTTGGACCACAGTACCCTAGAGATGGTTGTGTGGAAAAATCTCAGTAGCTCAGCAGTTTCTGAAATACTCAGACTAGCCTGTCTGGCACTAACAACCTCGCCACATTCAGAGTCACTTAAAGCACCTCTTTTCTCCATTCTGATGCTCGGTTTGAACTTCACCATGTCGTCTTGACCACGTCTACCTCCCTAAATGCATTGAGTTGCTGCCATGTGATTGGCTGATTGGATATTTGCATTGATGAGCAGTTGAACAGAAATACCTAATGAAGTGGCCAGTGAGTGTATGTGCGAATAATTTCTGTGAGCCTTCAGCTATCAGGCCCCTCTTCTGTGGAACCAGTTTCCAATTTGGATTCTCTATTTTTAAGATTAGGCATAAAACTTCTCTTTTTGCTGAATCTTATAGTCAGGCCTGGATCAGGTGACCCTGAACCATCCCTTAGTTATGCTGCAATAGACCTAGGCTGCTGGGGGGAGGGGGGTGTGTCCCATGATGCACTGAGTGTTTCTTTTCATTCACCTCTTTTACTCTGTTTATACCCCACTCTGCATTTAATGAGTTATTATCCCTTTGCACCTTTGTTGTTCGAACCGTCTCTTTACAAAGGGACAGTCAATCAGAAAATAAAAGCTTCCTTAAAGTAAATAAAGCCTAAAGAGAAGGGATGTTTATTTTAAATGCTGAAGAGTAGAATCCAAGAACAAACATATAGAGCTGACCCCCCCCCCTCCCACACACACACACACACACACACACACACACACACACACACTGTAATTATTTACATACCCAATCTGGCAGCTATCTTATCACTTGTTTATGCCAGTTGCCAACTTGACCCTTCTTTCAGTTTGAATGTTTGAAGTTTTTTTTAATACATTACAAATAACGGGACCATTAGTTCATAAATGACTGGTGGCACCAGTGGAAGTATAACCACTACACATTAGAGACTTTGGAAAATCTACAGAGGACTTCTAATAGGGCACTGGGTGTTAGCCACACAGGTACCCTGGTGCTACAAAGAGACTGTAGAGGAGTGATGTGGGGGTGGTTCAAAGAAACCAGCCAAAAGCGGTGGAGTATCTGGAATGGAAAAAGTCAGCAAGAAAAGAACGCCCTACTCAGAACGAGGATATAATCGCTTGTAGGAGTCGAGCACATAACCTAAATAATACATTTCAGGTTTTGTATAACTATTACTGCCCGTGAAGAGCTCTTTGATGTAAATTGAAACCACTGGGCAGCAATCTGCTTTACAGCACTGACAAATAACAGTTTCCTAAGGCTAAGGTTAGCAAGCAGAGAAGGCACATACTTGCTCCATATGTTCATTCGATACAAATAAAAATCAAAAATGAGCTTGTCTTCATGGAGGCAGAGCAATGCTGAGGACGGTCCCCGGTTGAAGCTGTGGTGAGTGAAAAATGTTTACAATTTTTAACAGTATCTTCAGCAGAGGTCCTGTGTGCTGCAGGACAATGCTCGACTGTATTGTTTTCAGTTTTTCCCCCAGTAGTTTGCTTCCTCTCTTTCACACAGGAACCACAACTTGATAGCGCAATAATAAAATCTAGGTGGACCATCGAATCTCCTGCAACGGAAAAATATTATTACTCAGAAAGAGGCATGTCCATTGTATTTCAGATTTTTCAGGGCATACAATAGCTTGAAGTAAGTGGAAGAGATGATTGCAGGGCTGTGGGCTCTGGTTTTAATACAGGCACACCACAATAGTCTCTGTCTTTAGTACATTCTGGCATTGCATTGTCCTCATCGCTTACTCACCCTCAGCTTTTTTAGATGCTAGTTTTATCACAAGGAGGGAGGCCTGTTGAAGGGTCATCCGGAGCTGATGCAATGCATAATAACAGAAAACATACCCCCATTGTGAGTGCTAGCATATTGGCCAGATCAGTAGAGAGGGGTACATGATGATAGAAGAAGTTCAAAGTGTTCCCCCCCCCCTTCGTTCCATATGATACCACATCAAAGTGTGTATGATGGCGATCTCGCCTTATGCTGAACCCCACAGGTCAGACATAAGTGGAGGGGTGTCTGCTTTAGAGCGTGATTCTCTGTAGAACAAATGACAAGCATTGTTGAGGAAGGTAACTGGCTTGTCTCTTTGTTAGGAGCCTGTACAGTGTGATTGCTCACAGGCCCTTAAATCTGACCATTAAACTTAAAAGTAGCCAGAGAGATTTCCCCCTTTGACACGTTCCTCATCACAATGACTGATAATGAGGATATGTGAATGATCTGCAGTGACAACCTGTATAGACACGCCCCGCGGTCCGGAACAACTTGAGGTACATCCAACCTTAGTGAGAATAACCTATGGTGGACACCTAAAAGTGATCCTCATCCAACAAATATGATTTTCACAGGTGTTTATATGGTGGAAATAGTCAATACACATTTCTCCTAAGTGTACCAAAATACACTGCTCAAAAAATTGGGAACACTTTTTAATTATAGAATCAAGTCAGTCATACTTCTAGGATATTAATACGGTCCGTTAAGTAGCAGAGAGGGCTGTTAATAAGTTTCAGCTGATTTGGTGTTAATGAAATCAACAACAGGTGCACCAGAGGGGCAACATTGAAACAACCCCCCAAAAACAGGAATGGTTTGACAGGTGGAGATTGCTGACATTTTCTTCCCTCCCCAGCTTTTCCTCTAGTTTTGCATTTGGCTAGGGTCAGCGTCACTACTGGTAGCACGAGGCGATACCTGGACCATCCAGTGGTCGCACATGTAGTCCAAGTCCTCCAGGATGGCACATCAATATGTGCCAGTGACAGAAGGTTTGCTGTGTCTCCCAGCACAGTCTCAAGAGGATGGAAGATTCCAGGGGACAGGCGATTACTCTAGGAGAGCTGGACAGGGCCGTAGAAGGTCCTTAATCCACCAGCAGGACTGGTATCTGCTCCTTTATGCAAGGAGGAACAGGATGAGCACTGCCAGAGCTCCACAGTATGACCTCCAGCTAACCACTAGTGTGAATGTCTCTGACCAAACAATTAGAAACAGACTTCATAATAAAAGCCTTATCTAATTGTTTGGATGAGTTGCGTATGGATTAATAAGGCAAAAACATGATGTTTTGCTCATTAGTAAAAGGTGGAGTCTGTTATGCATCACTAGCAGTACAGCACAATGCTTGTTTTTCTGCACTCAGAAACAGACCTGCAGCACATTCATGGGTAGCGCCTGGTCGGTGTCATGCAGGAAACCTTCAGTTTTTCAAAATGTAAACCATAAAGGTGACTGACAGTGGGAATTAGTGAATGATAGTTTGACACATAAAAGCAACACAGTTTAATGGTGGAATGGGGTGATGGAGGCTGGATGTAGGCAGATTTTGACATTGTAAGATTTAAAAAGAAATTATTTACAATGCCATAAGATTTTTTTTTCCACGAGAGTAGCTATAAAAAAAAGCACTAGAGCCTGACATATGTTCAAAAAATCGTACACATGTATGCACATGGATCTAGTTTTCGCGAAATGGTTCCAAGGATATTTTTCAGACATTTTCCTCCTTACAGGCCCAGGACATAGAAGAGGAAATGTAGGTTATAAATAGGAATCAAAAGAACTCCCCCACTGATTATTAGTAAGGGATGCCAGAGAGTGTGACATCTTTGAAAGTGGGAGAGCTTTTGAGTATTTTACAAGACAGGTGAAAGAAACATGTGTGTTAAATCACCGTACCCAACTGGCTTGGGTCAGCTCTACCATAAAAGAAAAGCGATTACAAAGGAAACTAATGAAGACACTGATCAAAGTCTGTAATGGTAATATGTAGCAGGTGTTTCAGACCTCTGCAATCCGCCCCTGCACTGCCCTCCCACCGCCAAAGCCACTCCATCCGTGAAACTCTCATGTATTTCACATGTGCTTTGATAGGAACAATGGACAGAACATATTTCAGCACTATTCAAACTATGTTACGAGCAATCTGGTTCAACTCTTGAAAGGCAACTGTGGGTAATATATAAAGGCAGCCACACAGACGCTGTGCGTTTACGGTGCACTTTCATGACTGCTGGCGAGTTGAAAAGGGCTGACGTGGTTAAGGCCCACACCGGCAGGGAACCGAGCACCTGGATTCGAGACGCATGCAAGATTTGAAAGAAAGTTGGCCGGACTTGAGCTGGAGCGCGTTCAAAGCGTGATTGCTATTTTTACACGTAGTCTAAGATGAAAGTGGCACTGCGCTTGATCTCCAGAAGAAAAAAAAAAAAAAAAGAAAGAAGAGGGAAGCACATGGAATAGCCTTGATGAAGACCATAACATTTTGAGGAGCCTTTTAAATAAAAATTTTTAAAAAATGTTGGTCAGCCATAAAAGAATATCTATACTGCAACGCTACTACAAATATTAACAGACGCGTGTAGCTTTAAATCACACATGTCTCACATTTTTCCTCTTAATGCCACAGCCATTTTAGGGGCTTAAAACACCGATTTAAAACCCATTCCGACCGGCCTACGTGTAATATGTAGATCTGTACCTGCGCCACACCTGCGTAGTGCAAAAGCTAGAGCGTGCCGAAGCTACTTCCGCCGAGAGCCCACGCTCGAGCTGGGACTTGTAGTTCTTGTTGCTACGCTTTTAAAATCCCCTCCAGGAATTTCTCTGCAGAAAAGCATTTTAAACTAAAAAAACCGAAGACTGGCGTCTCCTTGAAACGAAATACACGGCTTCACCCGCACATGCTCTTTCTGAAACGGGAATAGCCGGCGATGCTGTTTATTCGTGCACTACAACAACCGACGTCGCCTCTAATGAAAGCGAAGCAGTGTAAACACAACTCCAGGAACATGAAAAGATCGGGTGACAGTGAGGGGGAGAAGAGAAGAAAGGTATTGATAGCGTTTTTCTCCGTTAGGTCTGGCATATTTCTAAGCCCTGTTGCTCCTTGAATATCTAATGCTCCGTATGCGATGCTGCTGGCTGCATTTTGAAGGCTAGAAAGCCGCGAATGTCAGCGCATACTTCACCTTGCCTGTTTCCTTTATTGTGTTTTCCATTTTTTCCCCTCCAGTCTACCACAATGAATAATTACAGTTACGTTAAAATGGTGTTTTGTCACGTAGAGACTCTGCTGATGAGGAAATATAGGTTGCAGAATGACGTCTTGGCAGCATCCTGCATCAAAGTTGAAATGCGATATGAATAACACCAGGCTACATAATTGTGAAAAAATACTGAACACTGAAACCAGTTTAATGCATAGACATCAATTTTTAATTAAAAACAAACAAACAGACAAAAACAAAAGAGTTAAGGCTTAATTTGGGATGTGATTCTGGTGTGAAGAATAAACAATGAATCACTTGCATGGCAGCAGCAGCTGTGCAGCTCAGTGCAACAGTAAAAACAAAAGGTAAAGTTAGTGTGAAGTGTATCTGGGATTTGGCAAGCTGCCAGGCCAGCAGTCTCCAGCTGCTTCAGGCTTTACTACAGATGCAGAGGATAATAGCTCGTGCTCTGACATACAGTAGAAATGATAACCTATTGGTTAATGTTGCCACTGCTGTTATCAAAGAATAACCTGTGCTAATGTGCCAGCTGTAGAACCTGTTTTTTTCTTTCTTTCTTTCTTTTTTTTTTTAAACAGGACTGAAATGACGGCGATGGGTGCGTTTGCGCTGTGTGTGCTGATGTGCCGAGCTGTGTCTCGTGCTGACTGTCACGTGCTGTGTATCTGGAACTTTGCAGTTTGTGGAGACACTAGTGGAAGAGAGGAAACAGCTCTGCCGTGCACTAGGCATCCTGGGCTCATTCATCGCAGTCATCTCTCCTAGTGCCTGCCTATCTGCGTGTCTGTCTGTTTCTTCTCTTATCTCCAGACTTGGACGCCGTCTGCTGTGGCGCATGTGTTTGGATCATGTTAGACAGCAGTGAAACTATGTAGGACGTGGTTCCTCCTGTTTATGAAAGCAGCCGTGGCAGCCAGATGAGCGGCTCAGAGAGAGAACTCATTCTAGCTGGCCCTCAGGCAGTCAGGCAGCACTGCACAGACCTAATGGCTTAGCTGCCTCTCTCCTTAGATAAATAAAAGGCTGAGCGAGAGGAATTGTAATTGCAGAATTTCTTTAAAACTGTAGAGCAGCCAAAGAGAAAGCTGCATGCATTTGGGACAGTTTTCACAATATCATTGATTGTATAAAGATACAGTTTTATGTTAACTCATACTTTGGATGTGATGGTTGTCTTATCTAGCAAATTAGTGTGCCTGCAATGCTGCCCAAAGTGAGGGATGCGTTGTGATGGGTGCACTGTTATTCTGAGTTGTGGAATGCAAGCACCAACATATTAGTGCCAAATGAATACACAGTCTCCTCAGAAAATCCCATTACAGGAAGTCAGTATAGCATAGACAGGTGGGATGCTATAGTCACCCTTTTTTTTTTCTTTTTTTAATGAAAGAGAACATTTGTCTGAGTCCCCAAGGGGAATTAACCCCACCAAGTCACACCAATTCACATTTATGCCATGTATTTATGTTTTTCATCACTCAGTCTGGAGAGCAGAACTCATCAGATTTCAATCTGTCTGCATCAGAAAACTTTTTTAAAAAAAATACATTTTGTACTTTGCCTTAAGCGTTCAAGTAGCTACATTTTCATAAATTCCCTCATATTAATCTTTAACATCCGGTTCCCTGATGAATTTAAAACATTTAAGTATGTTTTATCAGTGTTGTCATCACAGGGCGAATTTCCACTCATGCCCTGGCAAGTGTGAAAACACCACTGACCCTGTCCCTTAACCCGATGTTCTAATGCTGTCTTTGATGCAAGCTCGCCATTTGGGCAGCGATGACAAGTTTAAAGTGCTCTGGTGAAACAGGAAGTGTGTCTGTGTGTGTGAGCAGCAGGCTAAGTAATGTTCACACAGGGTCACCAGATGTTGTGAGGTCCTGGGCTCAAACCAGCCCATTGCTTAGATCAGCCTCATTGGTTTTCTCTGGTTGTGGCACCTAGTGCAAGCTGTTTAGGGTATTTAATTTCTAAACACCCATTAAAATGGTTTGTGTTTCCCTTGGCGATTCTGTTAAATTAACATCTACTGAAGTAAAAGCTGATTATGTGGCCACACATCCAGACATGGTTAATCAATTTTCCCCCACAAAATGTTAGCTGGTGAATTAGTGTAAAGGAAACGATTTATGGCAACTAATGCCGACGTCCTGTCATGTCAGGCCTGGTGTTTTAGCAAGAGGGGGGGTGTCAGATTCAGCACATTCAGCAGCTTTGCGCTCTACCGGCCATCTTTTTCTCCCTCTAAACCCAAGCTACATGCTGCTTGCTCTATTAATGAGCCAATAATGGAGAAATAGTGTTAGGTACTGGCATAAAACATGGGTATGGATACCTAAGGCAGGGTAGCACATAAGCTCCAGCAGAGCTAGATTTACACCTGGGCTCTGTGCAGAATGGTAGAAAGGGGAGCACTCGGCATGGGGGCTCTCACAGCTTCATCAGACCCCCGCTGGTCGAGCTGTGGAAAAGCCAAGGCCCAGAAAAATACGGCTGTGGCAGATAATGATACCATTACACTAATGGAGCTGGCAAATGAAGGAGAACCCAGATGCCTACTTTATTACCAGAGGGGGTCATTTCCTCGCTGCATTCCTAATGGCCTGAGCACACAGTATTGATCAGGCTATCATGCTGCTAATCCTCTACAGAATTACTTATCGCCGGCTAGGTGTCGATCCACCGCGTGCCCTGCGCTGGCCTTGCCGTTGGGCGGCTGCTGCACGTCCAGTAAGGACCCGCTGGACCGTTCACCCAATCATGATTTAGGGCCAAGCAGGGATGGCGTCTGGGAGGTCTTCAGCGGTGGACTGGTTAGTTCAATGTGTATATATAAAAAAAAAAAAAAAAACCGAGGCAAATGAAACTAACAGCTTTCATTTAATTAAGGAGCAGGCAATGACGTGACTCCACCTTCTTTATGGCCCAACTGGCCACTGTGGAGCTGGGAAAGCTGTGCTGTTAGCTGCTGTTCTCCAGTAATTTTGCTGTGCGGTAAATAAGAAGAGGCTGCTCTTCTGCCTGCAGCAGCATCGGCAGGACGCGCTGGCCTTTGATTATAAAGAGACCTACGTACTTAACGTTGTTTTAAGGGATCCTTGTACAAATTTGTTTCATCATGCCTTTCCCACTTCTGGCTCTGATTATTGCAAGAAAAGGTGTTTTAATTATTAATGGCATGCATTGGTTGAAGCCTGGGTCCATAAACAGAAATAAATGGGATGGTCAGGGTCTTTGCCCAGGGCTTGTGACCTGTCATATCCTTTGTCCGTTTACCAGGACAATGTGTGCATTAACCTCCTCAGGCCATTGTGAACGTGGTATCCTAGCATCAGCGGACCCCGCTTGTCACCTCTGGCCTCGGCTAATCAAAGTGTTTACCTTAAGGGGCCGCATTTAGCATTGCTCGTTAGCACTACTCCAGTAGACATAAAGAGGTATTTATATATTTCCATCTGGAATAACCTGTCGTAGCTAGGGAAACTAGCTATTGATCCAGGTATTTAGTCATTTCTTTCTGCGTGCCCCATCGATATTGTGCAAACATTCGTCCAGGCGTCCATTTGAGAGTTGACCTCAGCCCTGGCCTCCATATTTTGCTCCCATTGGAATTCAGTGATATACTATTATGAAAAGTAAAATCAATGAATGAATATGAAGTTTTGTGTGTAATATAGCGCGGGCTCGGGGCCCCAGGTCTTTCATTGATCGACTGCGCGAGTGTCGGAAGGGGCTGATTATTCTGCTGCTGAGCTTTTCTTCTACATGTCTTTACCCTGTTTTGCCTATTTGATCTTTGCTCGTTATATTTGTTTGGAGCTGTTTGCACATAATTTTGGTTAGTCAGGCCGCTCTTGAAATGAATCCAGCCCACACAGAATTGTTGCAAAGATGTGATAATGTGTAAAAAGTTAAACTAAGAACAGATACATTTAAAATATTGATTTAGTTTAAGGGACTCTTTCATTTTAGTCAATTTATACATTCATTTTAGAGAGTATTTGCTAGTTTCTGCTTGTTACTCATGATCACTGTGAGAAATGTTGCTCAAGCATCTTAAAGGTGCCTGACTTCTACATTTGGTTTACATCTGGAAGGATATCAACTTTTATGGCCCTACCTGTACTGTGTCAAGGTATGTATGCGTTTAAAATGACCTGATGGACACTTTGATGTTGCTCACAAACAGAATTCTGCAGACAGTCATGCCGCATCTGAAAGAGCCATCTGCAGAGGTTTCCTTCAACCACCAGCTGCAAACTGCTCATCTAGACTGGTTAGCTACTGCCTGCTGCTCGGTGGCATACTGGTTGTAATTTCATTCATGAGATGATTTAAAAAAATTTTTTTTTTAAGCATACCAGAGAGCAAAATAGCCACTGTGACTATGTAGGGGTTTCAGTGTGTTATATTATTCTCCGCTGGGAGTGCTGGGGATTGTATCGAGAGTGGACCTCTATTAACTGTTTAGTCCTTTTACTCCAGTTTAATAATCCACAACTCACTGTCCTTATCAGAAGTATACATATTCACTGCTGAACAGCATGCTGGATAGCCTGGTAGCACAACAGCTAAAATGAGAGTCTCTTGCTGTCATTTCTGGCAGTGCTGCTTCTTTGTGTTTGTCTTCTCAACCTTTGAGGGGAGAGTATGATAGGAATGGTGTCAGACTTAGGGGTTCTGTTTTCTGTCTTGTTAAATTAACAAAGATCTTTACGTTGGCAAAGTTGGGGCTCAGGTTTGTCCTTCCAGCAGCTGGGAACCAAGCAGGGGGGGGGGTGATAATTGAGCATTATGCAAAGCTAATAGGAGTTTTTTTCAATGACAGTATATTTTATACCCCAAAGTTTGGAAAAATCAGTCTAAATTGCGTTTTTTTTTTCTTTCTTTTTCTTTTTCAAAGCTTAACGTCATAGCTTTGCTATGGGAACACTAATGTGAGTGAGCCATATGTTGACTGTATTTAAATAACCTAAAAGCATAACAGGCAAGCCCTTACGGACAGAGAGACTCTCTCCAGCAAAATATTTATTTTTTTTGTTAACAGAGCCTGAGAGTAGATTATGTGTTGATTCGGTTGTGTGGTTTTGTTTTATTACTATTTCATGTCGACATTTGGATGTTTTTATATTCTATAAAGTCTTGGCAGAGGCCACTGCAACCCTATATACAGGCTCAGTCATTAAAGAAACAAAACTGCCAGAATTGTTAAGAAATATATATACACTGCTGAAAAACTTTTTTTAATAAAAGGACAGAGTATAGCATCAATCCAGTTAAACTTCTGGGATATTGATCTGGTTAGTTAAAACGCAGAAGGCCTTGTTAAACAGTTTGGTGTTAATGAAATTAACAATAGATGCACTAGAGGGGCAACAACAACACAACCCCCAAAGCAGGAATGGGTTTACCAGTGGAGCCCACTGACATTTTTCTCTCCTTATCTTTTCTGACTGCTATTTCACTAGTTTTGCATTGGACAGTACTGGCAGCACAGGTAGTCCAGCTCCTTAAGGATGGCATTAAAGGGTCTGGAGAGGCTGTGGAGAATGTTACGCTGCCTGTAACATTGTTCAGCACGACTGATTAGGTGGTGGTTAAGTGATGGTCTGGGGAGGCATATCCACGGAGGGCCGCACAGACCTCTACAGGCTAGGCAACAGCACCTTGACTGCCATTAGGTATTGGGATGAAATCCTTAGACCCATTGTCAGACTTGACACTGAAACAGTGGGTCCATGGTTCCTCCTGGTGCACGCCACAATGCCCGGTGACATGTGGCGAGAGTATGCAGGTAGTTCCTGGAGGGTGAAGTAATTGATACCATTTAATGGGATCCATGCTTGCTTGACCTAAATCCACTTCTGGGGCATTATGTTTGCATTATGGTTGCACATGAGGCTGTCCAGGAGCTCAGTGACGCCCTGGTTCAGATCTGGGAGGAGATCCCCCATCCATTGTCTTGTCCTCGACGTTGTCATACAAGCATGTGGGGCCATGCAAAGTTGCTCTCCTGTGCAAGCGTTGGAGTATGAATGTGTGTGAATTGGTAGACAGTAAGCACTCAGCTTCAGATGGAAGTGCTTGTATGAATGTGTGTGAATGGGTGAATGCAAACATGTTGTATAAGCACTTTGAGTGCTCAGTTAGAAAAGCACTATATAAGAACTAGGCTATTTACCCTTTACTTGGTCCATATCAGTAGAGATATCGAACATGATGTGTTTTCATATTGTTCCTTTAATATTTTTGAGCAGTCATGCAAATCTGTATGAATGTATTGTATAGTTATACAAAACATTAGGCAAGCTGAGAGATGAGATGATGCATTATATGTACATGTACCGGTACTTTTGATGGCTTTCTTTTTCTCCTATGGAAGCAGTCACTAGGATGGTCCAGACAGCCCTCAACAACTTATGTGCCCGACGTCCTCCACCGATCACCTCATTTTAGTGTTGAGGCGTTAGCCACAGATGTCACCGTATTCAAAAACAAGGCTGAGATGGGCATCATGCAAACTGGCCGACTAGATCAGCCGTCGGTTTCAATGAGATTACATCAGCTGTGGCCTGCCCAAGTAGGGTTCACCTGTCATGCATGTGCCCCGTCACAAAAGAGACATAGAATAATCAGTTTAATCAATAGATGTTGGTGGCTCATCGAGCTGATGCTGAATAAACATGGGGATGACCCTCTCACCTCATCCACAGAGGTTAGAGCCTCCTGGGGGTTCATTAGCCGCACGAGGCTACGATCCAAGCGAGTTATTTTTCATTTCTGTTTGTTTGGCATTCTGGTATGTGTGTGTGCACGGCTGTGTGACTGTGCAGTAGGTGTAGGTAGGATGTACGGGGTTGGGCGTATCTTTGAATAAATATTGTTTAATAATCATCTGTGCGAGTAGAGGCTGCGGTTGGTGGAACTGCTCAGAAAACATAAGGCAAAAGTAATCAATAACCACTACGGATACTGCAAAGATTAATGACTGTAAACGTAATAATGCATCCTTCAGTCTGTACTTATTTAGTCTCCAATGAAAGACGTCAGTAATAATCAGTGCTGCCCAGAGTACACCCTACCTTCTCCGGTGTTTCTAATTTTAGCTAATGCCAATAAAACCCTTTTGCCCGTGCAAAGCCACCTGCATAGGACAGAGAAGTCTTCATGCTGTTTATTTGTGAATTTATTTTCCTTTGCAATGACTCACCTTTCCAATAAAGTACAAGTACCTACTGCTGGAGTGGTTGCGCCACATCTGGTTTCAATGGAAAGTCCAAAACCCTTCATTCACAAAAGCTGCAGGAGACCAGGTTCACAAGGTGCTGTAAATACTAACTGTTAATTTGTACATCATAAGTTCTTTTCCATAAATGTGAGCAATGAAAGTGTGTTAAAATACCTGGCATTTGGCTCGCTGCTTGGTAGAAGCTCAACATAGGAAGTGCCTCCTACTGCCAAAGCCAGATTGTAGCTTTATTTGCTTAGCCAACCGGAGCTACAGTTGGTCTCCTCTGCTAACCAGCTCAAAAAAAAAAAAAAAAAAAGATGCTCGTAGTAGTTTTCTGCTTGTAACCAACATGTTTTGTTGTAATTAAGTGCTACGATGGGAAGAGTGTGTCTTGTTAAATTAACAATGATTGTTACAATGGCAAAGTTTAAACAGACAAAAACAAACTGGCATAAAAAGCTAATTCTCTAGAAAACACCAAAATAATTAAAAGATAAAATTTCATCCTTAGTACATTAGGGTAAGTGCTTCCACCAGGGGATGTTAGCAACCAGAGCAACTTCCAGTCTGGAGCAGGTGCCTGAGTTATCCAGGATTTGCTTTCATGGAGCACTTTGTATTGCATTTACTTTACATCAAGTCTTTGAGAAGTGTTTGCTCACTTCAGGTGGTCTGTTCATGTCTCGGTGATTCTTTCTGTGAAACCCCTGTGTGTGTTTTTTCTTCATCAGTCTAACTTTTCCTTGCATATGCGAGGGAGCCAACGACAGCTTGACTGGCATGCTGTCAGACAGGTGATGCCTTTCCAATGGTGGAGCATCAGCCCTTTACTGAGAGCTTCTGTGTGTGAGTATGTGTGTAGAAAAAGCGGGGGTATTGTCAGGACGTGACCGGCACACTTTGCATGTTCTTCTCGAGACAGGTGCTTCTGGGCGAGCACTGGTGCATGACAGTTGCCTTTCATTGCTGTCTTCTCTACACTTAACCCCTGACCAGCCCTCCCTCCCTCCTCCCTCTGGCTCCTCATCCTCTCCTTTTCTTGCCTCCCTCTCTCCACCACGTCTGACCTCTTCTCACGGCGCCTCCCTCGGCCGTCCTGAGTGACGGGCTGCGAAGGCTAGTAGGCGGCTCGCGCTTTGCATGTGGTGGTGGTGGTGGTGGTGTGGTGCGGCAGGCTTGTCACAAGCCTAACACTGTCAAGGCTCCGAAAATCCAGCTGTCCAGACCAAACTGCGCACACTCATTTCCACACACGTACACCCGCACCGCAACTTTTTGTTCAACAGTCCGTAATTCCATCCACTGGTGCTGTCAAGCACTTGATCAAACGTGCATAAAGAAAGGAGCCCCTTGGCTGAATCCCATCCTCTCTCTTCCTATCATAATGTAGGCAGATTTTCCCTCCTCTGCCTGTTTCTTCAACTCTGTTTATTCAGATGAGCCTGACTGGGGGGCAGCGGGTCACATCCACTTGGCTGGCTAAAATGGTCCTGAATTGAGGGTTGTCTCCACTGAGATGAAGAGAGAGAAAAAAAAAACACAAGAAGGGGTTAGGGAGGGCTGCCGAGCGGTCATGTCAGGGTTGTTTTTGGGGTTGTTTGTGTGTGTGTGTGTGTGTGTGTGTGTGCATGTGACATGGCGGGAGTAGGGGTTAGGGAGTTTGAGGGTTCACTTGTCAACCCCTGTGTCATGCTTGCCCTGGCCCTGTTATGTAGAGGGCATCTACTGTCATTTGTTTCAGGACTGTCTGAAGTAGAGTGAGCCACAGAAGCATAAAAAGTAGTCAGCACAGTGTAGGCTCTCAGGTGCCTTGACATACCACACTTTAATTTAAAAGTACAAACTCAAACACTGCAGGCACTAATCCCTTATTAATTTGACACGCCAGAGTTTGTCTTATCTAGTTTGTCTTCTAGAGATTTGTTTTGGGGTTGGACTTTGAACCTCTGTTTTTGCCGCGTACACTGAAGATGGGGACTGATCCCGATGTTTCCTGTAGCACATAGTTACTATTATATTTTCCCCCCTTTGTTCTTTGCGCTTTATCGTGTTAAGCGAAGTAGGTGGATTAAAGTCATTCTCAAAGCCAACTTTGGAGGAGACATACAGCAGGTAAGCTTTTGGTTTTGCTACAGTCATTCTGTACTTCCAAGTTTTTGAAGTTCAATTCAGTGTGTGTTTGTATTGTAGGTGTATGTGTGTGTTTCATCTGACATGCATCTCCCACATTCTTCTCACTATTGGGGGGGGGAAGCAAATGGTTAAGACTCTTTAAATTTGTTGTTGGAGTGTCAGCGAAGACATGAGCACCGCACACGTTACGAGCTTAATCCAACAACAGCCCGTCTGCCATGCTGTACACCCGCTATCTGCGAGTGAGTGGACCCCTTCCGCACAAGCATTGTCATATATAGGGGGCATTGTCACATATGAGATGGACTCATGTAAATGCGGTGACAAGCTAGTGTCTCGGCTGACTGACAGCACAGAGGGATTGGGCTAATCTGAGTGACTGATTTGAGGCACGCAGCAGCTCGGCTGTCCCCATAACTCCTGAGAAATAGACAGCTTCAGCAGAGTTATCTGTGTTTGTAAGTCCTTCTGCTGCACTGGGATGACAATAGGGATTAGTGCCAAGGTTCTTTAAACTGTTTTTTTTTTTTTTTTTTTTTTTTGGGGGGGGGGGGAAGGGGTCTCTTATCGGTGTCTCGGCAGGATGCTGCCGCAGCCAGTTTTCCTTGACTGTCAATTAAAGAGGGGATCATTAACTTCAAGGGTATAAATGTTCTAACACTGGTATTACGTTGGAAAGCTAAGTCGCTGACAGATGTTCCAACTTTAATTCTCCACTTGTTTTTTTTGTCCTTTAATTAATTTATGTATCACTATTCGGGTTTTAAATATTTTTTCTCCCTGTCTGCTCTTTGTTAGCCTGTAATCTCAGTTACCATGGTAGTCGCAAAGACGATTGGGCCTTGTCACTCGCCTGTGTTTCTTATGAGGTTCAATCGGCTAATGTATTCAATATCATCCAAACTGAAAGGTAAACAGTATCTAATGGCACATGTGTTCCTGCGCTGCCTCGGTGCAACCTGAAGGCGCTGGGCGGGAGGAGAACGGCACGTCTGCCTCTAGTTTCCAGGTTTGTTTGTTTTTGTTGTTGTTTTGTTTTTTTAGGAGGACCCAACTACTTAGAATGGTGCTTGATAAAAACAAAATGCGCACAACCTGGATCTCTGGGCGCGTGTAGTTCTTTGGGAGGTAAACAAAAGTAGTGAAATACTTTGGGGTTATCTTTTGGAAGATTTGATGGCGTTTCTGAAGCATGAGTACGACAGCTGTGGTTGAGACTTCCAGCCAGAGCGCTACAGCGGGATGTAGTGAAGGTATACTGTAGGTTGCTGTATGGGGAAAGAAAGAAAACTAGGGGATACGTTCAGGGGAGCGGGAAAGAGAGAGGTGACAGAGACTGCTAATGGGCAAACTCTCTTCATCCACTGCCAGTGCCATCACCGGCACTACCCTGTTCTTTTATGACAGCTCTTTTCCTTTGTTCTCCACGTCGGCCCACTCACTGCTGGGGATTCATGACAAGTTTTCACGGGCTGATCAAACGCCGCGGTGACACCTGATTAGGATATAGCGCATGTTTACAGTCGTGCATGGCGAGGACCCCCCCCCTTTCTCAGACAACAACGGAGACTTCACCTTGACTAATTAAATTTGCACCTGCAATGCCAGCTGTGACAGCCACTGGAGGGCTACATTTATTTATGTCACTCCTCGCATACTTCCTGTGATGTTTAGGAGGCTGAGTTTGCACTAGCTGCTCTGTTGACTCGCAGTCTAGTTTACTTAAATAGCCATCTTTATTGTGTCTATATCTGCCCTGATTTTGGGGAGGTGGATTTGTCCTCCGCCTGGGAGGATAGGTGATTGTACTTGCAGCTGTGGAGCTGTGTGAAAGTGATGTGGAGGTGAAATGTGCAAAGTCATAAAATTCGAACTCATGCAAATGTGTGAAATCCTTCTGCCATATAGTAAAAAATGACTTGCACACTTTGGCAGGATTATTTTAACATTAACAATTTTCGGATATATTCCTCTAAATTTAAATGCAAAATTCAGTCACGCGACACAAGAAATTTATGGTAAACGTGGTGATCACGCAGTATCATGTAGTGTTTGCTGGTAGCCAGTAATATTTCTGACTTTATGAAGGTCTGTGCTACCTGGTAATTGAAACAAATCTAATTCTGTTTTATCTCTCATGTTCCTTCTTAGATCTCATTTTGAAAGGTTTCCGGGTGCCTTGTTTAAAGTAATGTGATTTGTGTGTTCCTCGCTTGAAAAAAAATACTTATTCATGCAACAATGTGCATGCATACTGTGTGTGTGCCTGCACTGATGATCTGAGTGAATGTGTGTTTATCTATCTAAATCAGTGTTGAGAGTGCAAAAGGCCACAGCTGAAGTGAGCAGGACATCAGTCACCCAGTAGCAGGAGACAGGAGCCTGATAATTTGTGGCTCTGCCCCCTCCTCTTTCTCTTTCTCTCTGTCTCTCTTTATCTCACCCCCCACAACTCTATCCTGCCTCCCCAGCCTCAAATTGACCAGGCTCGACTGCTGGTCATGCTGTATTACATGGGTTAGATGAAGTAATTATTTCTAGGCCACTGACTACAAGCAAGATTAATAGTTTTTGAAACGGCCATAATGGAGGGCTGACCTGCCATGACATAAGCATTATTTCAAGCTCACCTCCACTCTCATCCCTCTCACCTCTTGGCACCAGCAGAGTGTGATTTATACCTGGGCTAATGAGGGGAGGGGAACCTTGGAGCCCAGAGCCACCGGCCTACCAGTGTAATGTTAAGACCTGTTCCCCCAAATATACGGACAGCGAGGTCACTTGAGGAAGGCTGGTCGAGTGTTTGCTTGATTGGGTTTTTAAATATTAAAATAAGTGATTAAAATGCACTTTTTACATTTAATCATTTTATTGTATGTCGATTTTTTTTTTTTTTACGTGAAACTTTAATCATTTGGGTTGTTCTTTGGACAGTATTGGTCCTCACTGGGATTTTATCAAAAGAACAAATTCTTTGCTATTGATGTTGAAGCCCTTTGGCCTGTGATGCTTAATCAGTTCACCCCCCCCCCCCCAACTCCTGATGATCCGGATCCTGAAAGATCACAGAACCTGGAAAGTTGTCACTAGGTGGCAGTTGGACATCGTATTATCAGATGCGCTCTCCCCTTCCCTCCACCACCCTCTTCTTCCTTCCTTTTTCATTCCTCTCTCACTTCCTCCCTCCCCTCTGGGCTAAGTACACCTCAGATGTCAGGGTGTTTTATTTTTATTGGATGAGGGCAGTGTGTAATGCATTCACCTCCGTTCCAGCCAGCTGTTAAATGCCCCGGAACATAGTCTGTTCAGGCTCCGCCCCGTTAACCCCTCTGATTGCCTGTAATAATTAGCAGAAGTGAACAGTAACTATGGCACCTAGTAAGGGTTTGAAACAGCTTGTGATTACTTGATATACACGTGAAAGGGCTTCACTGACTTGGGTCTGGCCCGGCGTGCCAACATCCCTCTTGACTTGTGTGTGTCTTCTGAGCTTTAATATTAACCCTTAACTTAAACACATTCATGCAGTGTGGCATCAGCAATTACATTTTCAAATGGCTGGGTTTGTAAACCTCCAGGATGTTAATCTGTCACCATTCAGGCTACTGGGAAGAGTGGAAAGAGGATTAAGCTATTCAATTCCTGGTAGAATATTTTCCTTTGTTCAGAATGAGTGAAAGAAAAATAAATAAAGAAATAAGGTGGCTTCTCAAGCAAGACAAGTGCCGTCTGCTACATTTCAGGATTTGGCTAATGCCATTATAGCAAACTTATCTGTCCCAGGATTCCAGGAAGACCGACAGACTGTCGTGTAAACAGCCACAAATGATATTCAGCCCTTAATTCAATATTAATCTGATAATGCCAGTTTATCTGGGTCAAAAAGTACATGGGATAGAATTAGAGCTGTCCTAGATGTTCTGTCCACATCTGTTTAGAGGCATATGTTTTTCTAGTGGCTTAGATGGTTGTCAGGATTTAAACTTGGGTCATGCACCTAGCTTGTTAATAATGCTAGAATAAAAAAAAAAATCAGTTTTAACATATAGGTCAACAGATAATTGTAAAGGTTATCCTAGGTCTCCGATATATATATATATATATATATATATATATATATATATATATATATATATATATATATAGTTGTTTTTCAGTTACTGATGTGTTGTATGATTGCGCGTGTTGAGTTGATAGTAAAATAATCTCGAGTTGTTTTTGTCAAAAAAACATACTGTATTAAATCTCATGTTTAGCATAAGGTTATAATATACCACATCATAATTGTCACAGCTGTCAAACGATCAGGCGCAGTATCCCAGTCTTAGCCCCTCGTTTACCCTTTTACTCCCGGCCCCTTGGGTCGTATTGCACATCATCTTTATCCCAGATGAAGTACCAGACTCCGTAGTGTCAGGAGATGATCTAATATGGAGCCGAAAGGACACAGAGCTGGGAAATCATCGTCATTTGAAGAGGTTGCTTGTCACAGGATGGGTTTGATCAGGCCGTGCGGCGGTACACAGAGCCGGGTCTTTGCACTGTCTAACAGTGGTACTGGATTAGAGACACAAGCCACTTCTACTGTGATCAGTCACTCACACTCGGAGACACGCGGCAGGGCTGAAATCCTCCTTGCACACTTCATCCACATCATGCACAGGCTTCTTCGTCAAGTCTACTGTATGGAAATGAGGAGCACTGCTTTTGACAATGATAGTACATGTCCGTTATTCTTTCTTTTTTTTTTAAATACATTTTTGGTAGCTTTGTTCTATAACTAATGTCATTTATCTGCATTAATACAGGTGTTTCCTCAGGTGTGTTTGTCTATACAGCTGCCTGACCTGCCTGAATCCAACTGATCTGTGACATGCTGTTGATGGCAGTGTGTGTGTGAAGAGTCTGGCTTTACACCCCTCAGACACTGTGTATTGCTAAGTGCTATTGAATTGTTTACTGTCACAAATCACAAACCTTTCAATGACCAGGTGCGTCCACCGTCCACCCACTCATCTATCCAACCAGCTGCTCCGCCCTGAGCGATGTGCCGGTCTGCTGGGCTCTGAGGAGCGTAGCGCTAGCCTCTGGAGCTGGGGATTTTAAACGCTCCACCTGATTATTGATTTCTTCTGCCTCGCTGAGCCAGCCAAGCTTGAGCTGCAGAGAAACAGAAAAAGAAACAAGGCGAGCTGCAAAGGGGAAGGGCAATCTGGTGGCCTCGGTCCTTTGGTCTCCAAGTCTGTCCTTGACACTGCCTATGGGACAGGCTTGGAGGACGCCTCTTGTCCTCACTGTAAGCCCCTACCAGCCCCTACAGCTAGCCGGCCCTCCCTGTGGGGCATGCTGCACTTTGCACGGCCATATTGACTTTTTTGAGGGGAAGGAAAAGTGTGGCTGGATGGTGAGAGTGTAAGGAGGGAGGGAGAGAGGGAGGGAGGGAAATGGGGAAAATTGAGGGAGCTTTCTAAAGCAGTGACTTCTCCTTGACTGCACCTCTAGATGCGACAACCCTGTTAGAACAACTCAGTGGCCCTGGTGCCCTGCTGAAAACTGCTAATCACAGTCTTTCAATCAATGCTCTCCTGCCTGTCTTCTCTTTCCTCCCTCCATTCCTCTCCCTTCCTCATTTTCTCACTCGTTCCCCTGACTTTCCCTTGACTGAGCTGGACCCAGCCTGAATACCAAGGGACTGTGTCTGCATTAAAACCAGCCATTCCGCGTGGAAAACAGCTGACCTCATGAAAGCATGTTGTAATTTGAAGGTGAAAACTAAAAAGCGTTCTCAATCGACATATCTTAATGGAAACATTAGGGCCTGGCCACAAACTAACAGTTAAGGCAAAAAGGCAAATGGCCCTTGCGTATCAGTGGAGCTAGCCAAGAGTTTATAGACATGGGACATGGCCTCTTGTGACTGCGAGGCTGGCAGTTGGAATCCTCGAGAGCATTTAAAACTGAAGATGCCCTTGAAGGAGACATGTTTTTTTGTTTTGTTTTTTTTTACCCTCAGTTACCCCAGCGGGAGAACAGAGAATCTGTTTTATTGTCTACCAGAAAACTTTAGATGTACTGAGCAGCTCCTCTGTGTAAAAAATAAATAAATAAAAAAATCTGTGGGTATGTGAGTGTGAAGCAGCTAGTATGTTTCTGATAAAGAGCATGCTCAGTCAATCTTTCCCGGATAAATAAAAAAAGGTTATGTAAGGCATGCATCGACAGATCTCTTAAATCCCCATCCTCTCTTTCTCTTCCTTCCCTCTCCTCTCCAGATCTGACACTTGCTAAAGGTCACAGAAACATCTTTTTCCCCCTTTGAGGTGTAGATAAGTGTGAAATAGATGTTGACACCACAGACACATTGAAAAGCACTTAAACAGAGTGGCTATGTGCCAACCTTTCTGAGTCTAGCTTTGTGCATTTGTAAATACTTTTGAATGATTGATCTCTGACACACGTATGCACATACTCTCCACCTGACAGAATTACCTGTACCCAGGGATCTGTGGAAGAGTAGCTTTAGGTAAGTATGCGTGTGAAAAAGTATACGCATGGCTTACACGGTCCGAGTAGAACAGGACTTTTGATGTTAAATTGTTATACAGAGTGTGTGTTGTTGTACCTTATCTCACACATGTGGCATTTTTCAAATGTGACTGGGAGCCAATAGAGGTGGTCACATTCTCTCTCTCGCTCTATGTGTGTGTGTGTGTAGATCTAATTAATGACTGGCAGTAGTCCCCCACAGCGCTGGTAATGTGCTTAGATCAGTGTTATAAACAGGGCGTGAAAGGTCTGCCCAGCGCCAGCCTTTTAAATGACTGGCCTCTTGTTCAGGTAGATGGATGGAAATGTTCTAATATTAATGATCACGTTCCCCGCTGACCTGTCGCGAGGTGAAATGATCAACGCAGCCTTCAGCCTCCAACAGCAATTAATGGGCCAGAGCTGATCTGTCTGCCATTTGTCATCACTTACTCCACCCGTGCACCCCCTGCTGAACACGTGCTAAACATGTCTGTCAATATGTACAGAATGTTCACGGATTTGAAAAAAAATATGCAACAGTTAATGACAGAGCATTTGTTCTCGGTTATTTCTGGACACATTATTCTTCTCCTCGTTAATTTGTATCCAACCAGAAATGGGATAACAAAAGCAAAAGAAATAAATAAAATAAAAGCAGAAAGCAGTCTGATTACTTCAGCATGTCTCACTCCTTTGTTGTGTATCACTGATTATGTTCTTAATAAGTTACTTTGAAGGGACAGTCTTGCATAAAACATGATTTGCGAATAATGCTGGACCAACACGTCAAACCGAATCTGCAAAGGCATCTCAGGATAATGCGCATTACCCAGAAAAATTTACATATTAACAAGAAAGTAGCTGAAAGTCAGTTTATTTTAGATATTTCTGGCAGCATCCTCCTTACTGACCTTTAGCTCTCACAGTCCAATTCATATTCATAGGCCAGTCCTCAGCAGGAGTTCGGAGGCATGGGGTTACACATTACCAATGCCCTCCCTCTGAGGTCAGCTCCCACACATTCCAGTTACCCATTTACCAGTCTGCCCAGTTAGCAATCACATGAAGTCACCAAGCTTGGAGCTGGTGTTCCTAAAATAAATGAATACCACAAGTCGGCTGTAAACAAAATGTCAGAATGGAGGAAGTTTGTGTTTTTTATGCTGAATGTTTTTTTTTTTTAATGGTGTGCGTGAAATGAGGAGATATAATCTTTGAAAAATAAATACTTTGCTTTTGATGTTGAAGACCTTTGGCCTGTACACATGTTAAAACTGTAATAATAAACCACAGCAAGAAGCACTGCAGCAAAAGTAGAAGCCCTTTGTGGGTGGGTGTGTGTGTGTGTGTGTGCGCGCGCATCACCTTGAACATTCTTATTTGTCAGTGACTCATTTGTCTGTGGTGGCACCTAGGTGGTGTGTTCGATTTAGTCAGTATCACATTTCTAAAGCTGGGGTAGCCCTTGACCTGCGCAGGCCATTTTGGAACAGACTGTGCTGCAGTTAGCCAAAGGGTCCTTTCTGATTGTAGCATTCCTATAATTGCCATCTGTGCGTTTTGCCCATCGTTTTTGTCTGTTCAAAGCTTTATTCGAGACTTCTACAGACTTTCTATGCATCACACACGCAAACACAAATGTTCTGCTGGAGTGGGCACACCCTGCCCTTCTCTCCGCCTTGTGTCGCTTCACACACGCTCCCTACATTCTCCGATCCGGTGCCAAATGGACCGGGGCGGAAACGCCTTTGATGTACACGGGTAGCCTGTCTGTTTGAGTCGTTTTACAGCCGACTTGTCAAAGTTGTTGGTTCACCATCACTTTTGCAGAAAGGGAACAGCTCTGAAATAGGTGTCTGACAAGTACCGATAGCTCACCGTTTAAACACGGTGCTCTATTACAGAGCTATCTCTCATCACATCACACTTGCGGCTGGAGAGGGATTGCTTGCGATGTAGGGTTTTCTGTCTTGAGGCTGAAATGCGTGCATAGATAGCAGTACTGCCCTCCTTTGGTTGGAGGTCCTGAAGACTATGCTGTAGACCATTTGCCTCATACTGTCAGATATACAAACCTAATACAAAAATATAGAAGATCAGCGTTGGCTGCTCAAGGAGAGGTGACACAGTGGTTACAACTTTTGCCCCACAGATCTTTCTGTGTGGAGTTTGCATGTTCCTCCTGTACCCGTGTGGATTATTTCTAGTACGTGCATGCTAGGTTAACTGCGATTCTGAATTGGCTCTAGATGTGACGGGAGTGTGAATAGTTGTCTGTCACTCTGTGACAGACTAACCTGACCAGGGTGCGCCCTGCCTCACATTCTTTGAGTGCTGGGATAGACCCCAGTCCCCCGTGACCTTGAATAGGATAAGCGGATACAGAAAACCGATGGATGGCGCCAAGAAGAATTTCTGTCTTCATAAAGATGATGAATCAAAAAAAAAAAAGTGAACATCTCTCATATAGAGTGACGCTTACGGAGACATTCTACTAAACACTGGTGCTTTTAGATATCTGCAGTTTATGATGCATCAGCCAAATCTAGACAAGCTCGCTGGAACTCATGTGTCCTCTGTCAGCAATTGTACCAGATATGGTGCTTTCTAGTGGCCCTTCAGGGGCAGAGAAGAGTCAGGCTGGAGGTGTTTTTATCCCTGCAGCAGTGGAGTTATCTCACTATTTTGAGCTATTGATGCTAAGCACTGGACATTAATCTACTCTGTGAAGATCGCTTTGAAGAAAGTGTCCGTTGAAGTGTCACAGATGGGAAATAAATGAAATTAATAAATATATGGTACACAGTTTGATATCTCTTATAGGCCAAGATCAAAGCAAACCAATTGAGTTCTATTCTACCTAATATGTTTTTCTGTGATAAACAGTCCGGCTGAGGGAATAATCCCATCAAGGAAGAGAGAGATTAAAAAAAAAATCAGATATATCACTCAGCACAGACGGTTGGCACGGCTACCGTGAAGCATCCGTGTTATTATGGAATTGGTAATCTCGTTTCTTGGGTCTGAGTGGAAACGCAGACCTCTTTTTTTTTTTTTTTCTTTTTTTTTTCTCCTCTCATGATTTGCCTTCCAGAATCAGGTGCAGACACGGAAAAGGGAAGACGGACACAGTGGTTCTCTGATACTGCGAGAGTCCATCTGCTTCAGAGGGCTCTGGTAACTTCTTGTCTTTAGTTTTTTTTCTGTGGAATTTCTGAGTAGCTTGATGTATTTGACACGTGCGTGACAGACCTGGTTGTGTGCGATTGGGTTTGAGGCGTCGTGCTCACTACCACAGCTACATGTTTTCCAGAAAGGGCATGCACTCTGTGTGTGTGTGTGTGTGTGCGTGTGTGTGTGTGTGTGAGAGAGAGAGAGAGAGCCACTTTTGCACTGTAGTGGATTGTGCACTACGAATGAAGCAAACTGTAATGATAATACTCACATGCGCGAATATAAAATAAATGGGTGCCAAAATATGGAGGCGCAGAGACCCACATCAGCACTTAAATAAATACACACACAGATGCACACGGCAGCATCTTCAGTGCACACAACAATAGCCCAGAGCCTCACCTTGATATCTTCAGTTTCTGTCATAAGTTAGAATTTGACACCAATGAATGTGTGTCAGGTTGTCAATTTCTTCAAGCAGCCTTTGAATGCAGTCTGGCCATGAATAGTGCATGTTGTTTTGTTTTTTACATTCCAACTGTCTGCAAGTCTGTTTTTGTTTGTTCCAGAATAACTTGGAAGGCCTGTACACTCATGCGCATCCTTTAAGAAAACTTTCAGCAGGTGTTGTGTTGTTTAGCCTTAGGTAAAGATTCAGCCCTGAAGGTAAATTCACCAAACTGCGTTAGATCAGATGCCCTCCCATTTCTTCCACCTCTGTTATTGTGATCCGTTTCCTCCCTGCTGTCTTTAATACACATTTGTTTACCACTTGACCTCCTTATGATCCATACCGTTTTTCGAGTGGGGACGTATGTCTTTTCATACGTGTAGTTTATTGTTATGAATGGGATGTTTTGTTTAACTCTAAAAGTCAGGACATGTTTTTTTAGGTCAGTACCTATATTCTGTATGAAGTCTTTGGCATTAGTAGTGGAGAAGAAACGTGAGACTCATGCTGTAAAGGTCTCAGAAATATACGCTGGGTGGCTGTTCCTAAACAATTACAACTGCTTGGCTGTCAATGCACAAGTCATTCATGCAGAACTTTTATACGTGTAAAAAGAAAGTGGCACGTCGGTTACATTTCAGCTTCCTGCTGCAGATACACCATATGTAGACTGTGTGTGTGTGTGTGTGTGTGTGTGTGTGTGTGTGTGTGTGCGTGCGTGCACATGCATGTACCTGTTGGGGAACGAACGGTGATGCACTGTCCACACGTGCAGGTACTTCACCTCTGTGTACGCATACCTTCACACAAGTGAAGGGAACAGAAGAGGAGGTAGGTTGGGGAAACTGTTGTGAAATTTATTTCGGTATACATTTTTTATAGCAGTTGCCATTGGATTTACAGGTCAGAATGGAATGTGGCCAAATGAAAGGTACTTTGATCCGTCCACCAAGTTGACTGTTTTATTGGAGGAGCTCTGTATGGCACGGGGCATCTTTTATAAAGTTGTGAGGAGCCCACCGGCAGCCTTCGCAAAATCATAAAAACGTGAGCGGTCAACTGGTCATACCCGAGCCAGTTCTGAAAGCATCATTTGTTAAAACACGTTAATTAAAATGGGCCGCATGGCTTGTGGTTCAGTTTGATATGATGGTGATTATATTTTGGTATCCTATTAGCTTATACTGTATATCTCCCTGATAGATTTATTAGACTTGTTTATTTAGTAGTAGTAGTTTACACTTATTTTATTCATGTAAAGTTTGCTCCTCACACCGCTTACAAATTGTATATTTGAAGGTTCAGGCCGCTTGGATAGTAAATGGGGGAAAAAACCAAAGCAAAACAAAACAAGAAAAAACAAAAGGGCCATGCTTGCAGCCACTTATCGTTCTATTTTCCTGTGTTGTGTTTCACAGAGGCGGAGGCTACTGCAGGAGTTGGGAGACCAGAAGATCCCCTTTCTGGCACCCGCAGATCGAGGTTTTCAGCAACTGGTAAGGCCTACTTACAGATAATGCTAATGATATCTAGACCTCAGCTTTAAAGGGCCTACAAGAACCTTTTGCCTAACACTCTCTGTGTTATCACATTTTTTTCTGAGGGACACATGCTTGAAAGATAAGATAAATTGCAGTTTTTATGTCGTATATTTCTGCATGTCATGGTCATCATGTTATGACAAGGATGAATTGTGTTTCCTAGTGGGACACCAGTTACTCTGGTCTTGTGCTAAGGAAATCATGCTCATTGCCTGCTGAGCTCCATAGCCGGGTGCAGGCAGCTCTCCTCACTCTCAGAAGGAAGGGATGTCTCCTGAAGGATCTGGTTCGTGTTCGCGACCGAGATGTGTTCACTGCCGTTTCACGCGCCCTACTGGGTGAACCGGGCCACACGTATCGCTATCTGGACACACGGCTCTTTGCCATCCCCTGGCACAGTGAGGACGCAGATGTCAAAGGACAAAACTGTTGTGACCCTGACCTGAGAGCTGCCTGCAAGGCATTGTGGGAGCTTAACACCTTCTTCTGCACAGATGTGTCTCAGCTGAAAGAAGGAGACAGGCTAACGCAATGGGCGAAGGGGGAGTCAGAAGCCAAACAGGGTGAAGAGGGGGACACAGAGTCTAAACACAGTGAGGACTCCAAGAATAGTGAAGGAGGGGACTCTGAGTCCAGGCAGAGCGAGGAGGGGGACACGGAGTCCAAGCACAGCGAAGAGTGGGACATTGAGTCAAAACACAGCGAGGAAGGCTGCTCTGGGTCTAAACAAGAAGGGGAGTGGGAGACTGAGTTCAAACACAGCAGTGAGGAGGGAGAGTCCTCCCAAGTAAAGCAGGGTGAAACCAGTTTTGTGGCAACTTCAGAGCACGGCGAAGGAAAATGCCCCGAATGGGCAGTGAAGGCCAGTGGTGGCACAGAGACTGAACCTGTGGGACTAGGGGCCCAGGAGAAACCTGTGGCCGAACTAAAGCACAGCCTGTCAGATTACCACATTCAGGACAAGGAGGAACGCGAGAGTAGGCAGGGCTGTTCCCAACCCAGTCCTCCACAGGTATGCACCGGTCCGGTAAAGTTCAATGTCACCTTACTCAACTACATGGACCCGGCAGCAATGAGCCAGCTCAAGGAGGAGCCGTACTATGGCATGGGCAAAATGGCAGTAGGGTGGCACCACGATGAGAACCTCATCACTCATTCACCAGTGGCTGTTTACAGCTATAGCTGTCATGATGACAAAGGTAAGAGTCAACGCTAAAATGGTATTTGTCATAACTGAGCTCAGGGGATTGAACTAGATATACAGTATAAGTAGTTAAGATAGATGGATTTAACACTTAAGGTTTACAGGATAATTTTGGATCTTATCCAAGATTATCATGATAATCTTTCACATTTTCAGTTCTCAAATTAAGAATCCTTTTTTCTCTTTCACTTCAATATCCATCTCATTACTTTATCTCGGTTGCTTTATGGTGGATCGGATGCAGCTAACCTTGTGTGTTACGGCCCTACAGCAGCACTGTAGCAGCTGTAGACATGGCCTCTGGTGAAGCAACCATCAGATCCATCTACGCGATAGTGTCAGAGCATTATCAAATGTCATCACCAGTTCACCGCTGACAGCCTTATCACCGACAGTGCGTTGGGAGATCACAGACGTTTGGATCCGAGCCCTTAAACGCGTGCTCAATGGCTTAGTCGAACAAACAAGGCTTATCACATGTGCCGGATCTCATCTAAATCATTTCCTCAAGAAATGATCGATGTGCAATTATCTGATATGGAATAATGAGCCCCGCTTTGATAAGTGATAAGTGTTCCTAGACTGTACTGTATGGATGAATAAGATGCCTCCTAATTATGGAATGCACACCCTTTCAGGGACTGATAGTATTTGCTGATTGAGTAAATCTCAGTGAGAGAAGAACTTTGCTTTCTAGAGCGTATGAGAGAAAGAAAAAAATATACAGAAAGCAGTACCATCATATCCAAAATATTTAATTTAGAATATTACTACATATTTTATATTTTTAAACTACTCATTTTCAGTTTCAAAATCAGTTTTTTTTTTTGTTCAGTTTTCAGAAACTGAATAAACCAATTTTTTAAATTTAATTTTATTTTTTTTATTAAAAGTAAAATATCAGTTGTGCAGCCGCTCACTAGATCATTACTTGCACCCTCCAAATAGTGGAATGAGAGCAAATTGTGTTTTCCTGTTGTGGTTGGAGGTACAGCTGTAGCTCAGCAAAGAAACAGTACCATACTGTTGAAGGTGGGAGCTCTACACAGTCTGCGTCTCTGTGTTAAAACTTTATCACACAGGTGCACTGCCAATTGCTTCCAACACTCTTTGCAGCTGGGCTTTCTTCATTGGTGTTTAACCAGAAACACATGCTCCAGAGGTCTGCTTTAATGATTTTTTTTTTTTTTTTTGGAGGTGATTTCAATTGTGACCCTGTGAATACAAGCTTGAAACACTATGGCGCAGCACATTTTCGTGCTTAGCAGCTGTGTCTTTTTAGTTTTGAGTGACCCCACAGCTCCACACGTTAGACGGAAAGCCTGATCAGAGCTCCACAGATAGAGTTTGAAGTGGATGGCTCTGAGAAGTCCCAGAACCAGTGGAATAAAATGGGCCTTACTCCTGATAAGACAGAAACACAGCGTGCCAGACAGCTTAGATGTACAAAGATTAAATGTTTTGCATGACCGTCTTCATTTGAGATGTCTTTTCCCCATTTCAACTGCCTTACCTTGTGTTTTTTTTTTTTAATCTTTTTTCCTTTTTTTTTTTTTTTTGCTTGGACCAGAGAAATGGCGAATCGGTCTTTTTACAACTGCGCAGATCCAAAGGAATCTGCTACGATTGAGTGTTTTCCGGCACAGAGGATGATCTTCCACCATTCCCGAGGCCTTGGGGAGAGCTGTCATTAGCTGGCTCTCAGAGCACAATGGCTGGAAATTAAGTTACTATTTATCCGTGCTGAGCAAAGGAAAAGGCAGCTGTGGGGCAGAGAGGCCAGAAAGACTTTAGTATTGATTTTGCTGAAGGGTGTTGGCCAGCCAAGCCAAATCTTGTTTTCTTAGTATGCCATGTAAGAATGGAAGGAGAGAGAGGAACAGGGGAGGCGCTTACAGTGAATGGGTTCAGAAACAAGAATATCATAGGATACATACTGTCCAATAACACACTCTCACACACTCACTAAACAACATCAGGGGCTTTTATCCAACTATTTCCTCTTGCACAGCATAATGGTAGCATAAAGATCCTGTGCTAACAGCCAATATGACCACAGCAACACGTATCATCTTTGCTCAGCTGCTAAGTGATTCTTACTTTCTGTAGACAAAGGCTCACATCTTACATCCATTGTTTGGGTGGTATTGATTTAATCATTGCACTCTTTTTTTTTTTTAATGTGTTAAGCCTTTCTTTAATTTCATTTCATTTAATTTTATTTTCTGGCTACATCATAGATGATAGATGGCCATTGCTATAGTGGTTTTTCACTGCATTACCCAGCTATGCAGGCAAAGATGTGACAAAAGTGGATACAAGTAGTAAGTTTAAGAAAAAAAAAGAAATGTAAAGTGGAACAATAAACTTGTATTTCCATAAATATGTAAGAGATTTAAGTTTAAGCATATTGCAGTTTTACACTCAGTTTAAGTCGCACTGGGTTAAACTGTCAACCCAAAGCCCCAAATGTGAATATAAATGCAAAATGCAAATGTTACAGTGAGCTGGGCTCTGTTTGACTGACAGGTGAGAGCAGTGAGGGAGGCAGCGGTGATAAGGCGTGCTGGAGGATTGGGCTCAAGGTAGCCTGGGACATCCACACACCTGGCCTGATGTTGCCGCTGGAGTCTGGAGACTGCTATTACATGAGAGGTACTAAAGTTTGCCTATAAACACACTCAGAAATACACACATGCGCATGTAAACATGTTGCTCACGCAGCTTTACCACATTCGCCACCATGTCTGACTTTGGAGGGAGGAACACTTTCATTACCCCATGTTTTAGCGTTCCTTGTCCCCAATGACCCATGCCAGCAGGATGCACTTCACTCTCACTTTCATGCTCTGTCCTCCTCTTGTAATTCTCTCTACTGGGAAAAACAGAGCTGGGGCATGTCAGTATGAGTATGCATGTGTGGAGAGGTTACTTGGCTTGAAAACAGAGCTTTAAGGTTCCATGAAATTGTGTGCATTAGAGAGGTTAAGAAAACCAATGTTATTTTTTGAAGTCCTGTGACCCATTCCTGACTATGTCTCTATGGGGAGAGCAGACAGCAAGCCACAGGGGTGTAAATCATAGCTTAATGCTTTTGGCTGCAGCAGACACCTCCACCCTCCTCTTTTTGGTCCCATGGGTCCTTCCAAGCTTTCTCATATTTTCTGAGTGCAAGGACATTTATCCACATCACAGCAGAGCTTGTGTTCAGCTGGACAAGAAGTTAGTGCCCCTGAAAGAATGAGGGATTTATTATTTTATAAAGGCACTTTGCTTTCATAAGTATATAAAGATTGTACTTTTTGTCTATCTTGCGGTAGTCTTAAATTCATCAGCATGATGGATTACCGTACTTTTGTCTATGTTAAGTGATTAATTCATGTAGCTTGGAACTAAAGAGAGACAAAATAAATATTTTAACTGATATACATCAGCACCTACTTAACTCCAACACTACCCAATGATGATGTTTATTGAGAACTAATATGCACTTCTGTTATTCATGACATGTGTAGGCAACCATAACATAAACTACACTCTGTGTCCCGTACCATTTCTTTCAGTCTTCCAGCCTTGCATTTCTAGCGGCTAATGTGCACTCAACATTTATGTCGAATTAATATAGAAACCGAGCATGGTCATTCCCTCTTTTCTATATCTTTCTGTAATGTTTCACCAAATTATCTGAGAGATTTTCTTCACCATAGATCGGTCTGATATACAATAACCTAACTGCAGATGTGTCTGAATCAGATTTACAGGGCATTGCATGCAACATAAAGACAATTTGCAGCAGCCCTCAGCTTTTTTTTTTTTTTTTTTAACCATGTCAAGACTTTTCTTTATTTGATGATGTTGTTGAGATCATTTTGCATATTTGGGCCTCCAACTGCACAATGCTATATTTTCCCCAACTGGTCAAGGCCGATGCCACCTCCCCCCGGAGTTTGGTTCTTCCAAATAAAGGAAGTTCTTTTTTTTTTTCCTTCTCTTTGTTACAGGTACTTGCTCAAAGGGAGAGAGAGGGAATGGCTGTGTTTCTCTCTGTAATATTGGAAAACCTTTATCTTTCCCCAAGATGACAACTGTTGTGGATTGCCTGTATAGAAATGAAATAAAAATCTAGTTTTTTTTCCTCTATCTGCCTCTTCACATCTTTGACAAACTGTTTTTATAAACCAGTTCTTAATAGTGTCAGTGTAGAAGGGTAGCTGCTGTTTGCTGCTACCTTGATAATAGCAAGGTGTTTTCTTTATTTGCATGCAACCACATCCGTACCACGTGCGTCTGAGTGTGCGGTTTAAAGTTGAATCCGATTACCTGTCTCCCTGTATCTGTGTAATTTTAGAACATCTTCAGTCTTTTGAAATGTATCACTGAAATTAAGCAATAGGAAGGTTTTAATGAATTCCTGACATTAACTCTTTGAAGATGCTGCGTTTTCATCTGAGCGGAGCGACGTCTGTACCTAATATTCAGTCTGACAGGGCTTGAAGCTGACCTCTTTCAGCTGGATAAGATTTACAATAGAACAGTCAGTTTCAGGCCAGCCATGATAATAGAGTGATGGACTGTTGTGGAGACCATTCTAATGGGACTTGACTGTCGCGGATCAGTGGGGATTTATGCTCCACTTGGTGAGTACGCCCTTGAGAGGCCAACTGCTGCACAACGATAGCAGCTCACGCAGTCCTCAGCAGTTCTGTGGGCTTTGTCAGGCCTACCTGAATTAAATACTTGGCACAATGCACAAACATAGCCATATGGAAAAATAAATAAATAAGAACAACTTACAGGAATTTCTTACTGGCGTCAATAGTAAAGTTTTGTTTTATATACAGTGTATAGTTGTGTGCCCATGATGTACTCATTTATTCCGAGCTTTCTTACACAATATAATATTTACTTGATTTGTACTTAATTCTCACGATTATGTTGCACGAGAAAAGTATTAAAAAGGAACCAACCACGAGACAAATAAATCTTGTGAGACATGCAACACACACACTCTATATGCAGTCATTTCCTCAAAATATGGCTAACTATAAATATACCCAACACGTGCCAAAATAAAAGACTGGATGTGCCCCATGCCATGGCAAGCTCACTCATGTCCGCAGTGGCAGAGTGGCCACCACTAAACCAAGTGTTAAGATATATTGTACCAGTGTCTTAGTGACATACACCGTATGATAAGTAGTTTTGTGGTATTAAAAGGAAACTACAATGGTGTATAACCACAGACACCATAATGTATTTTCAGCACCATTTGTCGGCGGCTGGCCCTTTTGAACTGCTAATGTCTGAGCTGCTGGAGGCAAATTGAATCACCATCATTTCCACCCAAATGGAATTTCAGTGGTTAAAAAAGAACAATGCAAGTCTTGACACCGGGCCTGTTCAATAATCTGATTTCCAGCTCCCAATGCACAGTGGGACTGGAGAAAAGAGTTGACCCAATATATTTAAAAGCCTGCTTCCTGGAAAAGGAGGACAAGTGGCAGCAGGCACAGGGGTTGAAAGAAAGATAAATATTTATTACAGTTATCGAGTTTGCTTCTACTCCCTCCTGATCCCACTGACGCATCAGACGCGCCAAGAAAAGAGCAGATTGATGGAGATAATTTGTTATTGGATATAAACAGTTTTAAAGACGCAGCGTAATTCTGCCCAGAGACCTAATCCTTCACAATCTCATCAGGGTGAAGAAAACACCGGCAAGTTGTTTTGTTTGTCACCATCTTTTTTTTTTTTCTCCCACCAAACAATAATATCTTCCTCCCAAAGCATTTGGCTGTTTGACTTTCAAATCACAGGCATTAGCCGGTGTACTCTTGCTCAAGGCGGGTGTAAATATGCACATGTGCTGTGAATGACAGCTCTGTCATGGCTAAATTAATTATTGTTATGAGGCAAATAATGGCAGAGCTGAGAAACATCTATACACACAAAGAAACACATGGAGGGATACACAGGAAACAGCAGTAAGGCCTCTTTGTAAAGCCTGTGTGATATTGGACAAATGTTTGTTGGTATGGCTCTTCCATCTTGACAGATTGAGCTCGATCTGGTTTTGTTTGGTAATTAAAATTATAGTACAATGCTGCTTACTCTATTTGATTCGGTGCTGGACCAAGCGCAATCTGTCTGAGAGTATAAGATGATGTAGTTGTCATGTTTCTTCACTCTGTGTGTTTCATCTGTTTTCTGTCATAATGTTCTCCTTTTATGGTCCTTTTATTCATTTGAACTAATAAAAAACCACGCCATCAGTATGAGATGAATTATTCAGTTCTTTTCTGGTTTGAGCTCTTGTTTACTCTTTGCGGCTCTTTTGATAATTCTCACTGGTGATGTGATGATGTTTTGATAGTTTTCTCTTAACTGTATTTACCAGATGACCTGAACAGTACCCACCAGCACTGTGTCCTAGCTGGAGACACTGCACGCTTCAGCTCCACGCACAGAGTGGCTGAGGTGAGACGTCAGAGAACAGGTTAACACTGTTTCGAATCCGTTGGTAAAATGTTGTATGATGTGCCAACAGTCTCCTTTGATTTTAATAAGGACTGCTGCGCTGCTGTTTAATGGAAAGACTGTGTAGAACATGAATGAATAAATAAATAAAATTCAACATTGTATGCTGAAGAACGGCGTCCCCTAACAACCCACTCAGTGAGAAATAAAACAGAAATGATCTTTCTCTGAAACTCTGAAAAGTAAACTGTAAATGGAGACTGTTCACCGCAGTCAACACGTTTCAGGAAGCACAACTTTTACTTTGAAAGCAACCAGTCTTGGTAATGGTGCAGCACCCTCTTTGTGACCAAATTCACCTAGCAACAGCCAGCGACTTTCTGCTACAGTCAGAAATTATTGTGACCAATGAACTTGCGATCTTGTTGCCTTTGAAATGGTCCCTTCACAGATGGGGAGCAGGTCTGCAGCCGCTCGCTTTCAGTTGCCGTCTTCAGAGCAATGGTGATAAAATGGCATTAGGACGGGGTCCTAATGTGGTCAGTGCTATCAGTTTGTGATTGAATGGGGGTCAAGGTGGCAATTTCATGCTGCGATAAATCGTCAGAAATCCCAAATCTGTTGCTGTGTGCGTACACAGAAATTCACGTTAGCTACGTACATTCAGAGTCTAGCCAGACCCTCAGATTTAAAACAGAAATTTAGAAATTCCTGCACAAATAGTTGCTTCTGGACAGTGATTTAACTGCAAAATGACATAGCAGCTTGGTAATCTTACTTGTATATAGGAATATAATCAAAATACAACCATTCGGCAACCAGTCGAGTCAAATCTCCTATTGCAGAGACATGAGTTGCAGATGAGTTGCGCTCATCGGCTTAGACTGATTGCAACGCAGTGGCAATCTGTGTTTTATAAATTGCAAGTTAAAGTTGTCGCTCAGTGGTTGAGGGAGTTGCACGCTCTACCGCTGGGCGGCCTGTTGGTCACTGAATACAGTGCAACCACCGATTTTTGTAGTTGCAAGAAGGTCGTCCTATTTTTACTGTAGTGTGACTGACCATAAAGTGCATTTTGAGGGTTTGTTTTTGGGATCTGCTATCTACTTTTACATTTCAGTAGCAGTATAATTAAAGTTTCATACTGTATACCCTAGATGTCAGTTATACACTGTTGAGAGGGTTGCTAAAACTACTAAACTTAAACTTTTAACTACATATTACAAGAAATCAGCCTTCATAAATCAGCTTAAATGTAATTTGCATCTTATTCTGTTAGATTAGTCAGTGTAATAAACATTTTAAATACTCTGAGTTACTTTGGTTTTGCCTTATTGCATATAACACTGTAAATGAATGGGGCAACTGTGATGTCTGGTCAAAAGGCTGAAGACCCACTTTTTCTTTAAATGTTTTTTTCCTGCATTCGTGCTGCCAAAGCAGCTATGACCCATCAGGGAGTGGACATCTAGGACATGGCGTTTCCTTTGGTGTCTCGTCCCAGGATGCAAGCAGTATATCCTTTGGGTTTTGCGGGTTGGGTTGGGGGCTCACGGCCTGTGCTTGTTCCAGTGCAGCCCATGCTCACTTGTATTCGGATGTGGTCAGTTTCTAGGCTAGACCAATGCCTTGGGCTTTTTCTGATGTTTCTCAAATTGTTCTTGAGCAATTGCAATGGGGCAAATTGTCCGGCTGTGGGAGGCTGCTGACATCAGAGAGTGCCCTTGACACTGGGATGTGTGCTTGTTCTGCAACTCTGTGTAGGTGCTACATGTCAAAGCAGCGTCCTGATGAATGCCAGGACCCCTGTTTTACCAACAGAACATAGTTAACATTATGAACGTTATACCAAAATAGTCACCGGTTTTGTCAGTGGTTTTAATCTTAACAGTTTGTATAAGTACTCAGCTTCTTAGTTTGGCAAGTTGACCGGCAAGCTTTAAAGAAAAAAGAAACACTTTCAGACTATGAAGGAAATAATGCCTACTTTGAGAAAACAATCCCATTGTGCGATTAATTTTAAAAGTGTAGCTTTATTCAGACTATTTCAATTGTAATTTTAATGAAATGCAGTTACTCATATTTTCTTTTCTCGGTGTGGACTTTGGTCAAATGTATTCCATTACTCACAAGCACTGCAGTTACATTTTATGTGTAACACTGAGTCTGTGTCATTCCTATCAGTGTTCCAGTGGGACCCTGACCTACATCCAGTCACGTTGCCAGGAGGCCCTGTCCAACCTGCACACTGACCCCGAAACAGGATCCCATAGGCTTGTGGCTCTGCTGCCGGCAACGCTACAGGACTGTGAGGAGATTCACAATGAGGTGGGGACGTGGTGTGTGTGACATTTGTATTTTGCATATTTGACCTTTCTTTGATTTGACTTGTGTGTGCTTAACTTTTTACATTTATTTTTAACGGCACTGTTAAGCTAGTGCAGGTGATAACTTTGAATTGGAAGAGGTGTATGCACCACAACTGAATCAGAAGGCTTCAGAAAATTATGAAATTTGACTTTACTTTTTAGGGCCTTCTGAGGTTGGCTGCACAGCAAAAGTTTAGACAAAAGGATTCCAATCTTAAGTTTTGACTTCATTTACTCTGTTCTTTTGTTCATGAACCTTTGGGTGACCTCATGTTCTGTGATGGGACAATCGCCCTAGACAGACTGACATAATCAGGGGTTTACAGTCTTTCCATGTCAGTCTCTCAGTGAGCCCAATTATGTCACGTGAGAAACCGATCTAATCAAAACAACAATACACATTCCAACAAATACTCTGACAGAATGTTTGAAATTGAAAGTGTTCTGAACAATTTGGCAAAGAATAATTTTATATATGTTGGAGAATCATGTTCTTTAAACATCCTTACTTTTTAATCCTGCTTGATTCCATTTTATCTACATTGCAATACTTGCATCCCGTACTAGAAGAAATCTGATAGCAGTTTAAATGTCTGTACATGGCAGGATGGAAGTTTGCCAGCTTCTGCATACCTTGTTGTTTCTGCTCAGGGAAATGCCTACAATATGAAATCCAGGTTGTTTTCATTTGTCCTGGCCTGCGATGGATCGTATGGCAATGGCCTCTCCATATGTTTTTCTAAAAGATGGAGTCAGGCCCCTCTCCACTCCTTAACCCCTTTTTATACAGAACAATGAGTGATGCTGGCTTGGGATATGGAGGGATAGAGTGAGGTCAAAAAAGAGGAACGTGAGGGGGCAGTCTGCAGAGCCACCAGCATACTGTGTTCACTTGCCGCAGGCCAGCAGTTAATATATCACTTCACCTCTCCCTCTTTACACCCTTTGGCCCAAAGTGCACATCCTAGCCGACACTAGCACCCAGGCCCCTCAGCAGGGTACCATGACAGATGAGTCTGACGTAAGGTTGTTTAAAGGTTGTGGACAGCATTAATTATTCAGCAGTGTCAAACAATAGCAACAATGTCCGTTTTGGGAGAACTGCTGTGCTAGTTGAGTTAGCAACTGCTAGTTTGCTGCTTGCTTCACAGGATTACCAAACATCGGTTTATTCAGGAAAATGGTGCGCCGTTTATAAAAGAGCAGGCGAGTGTGTGAGTATTTAAGTAAGGAGGGGTACTCTCGGGGGCTCAAGCCTACCCTACCTGGCATTCACAATGATCGATGTGGCCATTTGTTTTGAGTTGCCCACGAGAGCAGAACACCCACTTAAATGATGTATTGTTGGTGGAGTTATTTATGATCGCGGCCCAGTTTGGCTCTTGGTGGGTGCATATTGCGCAGGTCGTGTTTGACATGGGCGACTGAGGAGTGAACAAGCCTGAGACACGCAGGCAGCCTGACCTGAGCTGTGCCTTATGGGCCTTTCCTTAAAAAGTGCTAAACAGCAGCTAGCACCGGCTGACATTCCAGGGATATTGTGCAATGCGGTGCAAGGAGGTGGAGGTTGGCATTTGTCACAGGGTGTGTGGGCAGGGTTTGACGAAGATGAAGTAGAGCGTCTGCCATCAGTGTCAGCATTCGGGGATGGGCCGGGATATCTAATTGAGGAAGGGGTTGAACGGAGACGGCGATAGAAAGAAAGAAAACTGAATTCCCCACCTGTTTGTTTGGTCCCTCTCACTGTCTCCTTTTAATCTAACCTCCTGTTTTAGATGGCGAAGGTAGGCTAACACAGCATCACCACACATTCCCCACGTGCATCTTTGGCTTTGAAATGCTAATCCCAGACACAAATGTCTTGTCTCATTTAAAGTCACTGTGCCACTTCCCAGGTGGGTGTGTGACAGAGTGCCCCGAGGGATCCCCTCTAATGCTAGTCCTCCACAGCAACTATTGATAAGGGGGGCTGGGCATAAGCTTTTCCCACCAGCTTTGGTAGAAAGTGAACTGTATGGAAGCAGGTGTGTGTGTCTGTGTGACCTTCTGATGTCCTGTTTTCACGGCCAAAATGTCTCCCCAGGCTTTTCAGGCGTTTACTTTGAAACCTCTTTCCTGAAGGGCTTCTAGTGAGAATGTTATAGTGATTTTATTAATCAGACCTCAGATTATTTTTTTGCAAACAGATCAGTTAATTGTTATTTTTTGTACTTTTGATTCTTATTTTTCTCACTTGTATTACTTTTATTACTTGTAATCATTGTTTTAAATTTATGTGATGGATTTCTATTGTGCATCCTGCAGGTTTGTTTAAGGGAAATACTACATAAATAAAAATATGTCCACAATATGCACATTTAAAATTTTTTTTAACACTTTTTAAATTTTGCAACATCATTTAGGCTTTAGCTTTTCTGTTGTTTTTTTTTTAAGATTTCTTTTATTAATTTACAACCCTGCTTTTCAAAAAAAGTTGGAAGAGTCATTTGCAAAGTCAAGGCCTACATTTAAATGATTAAATTAAAATTTACATAGGTTTCAAACTGAAATTTTATTATTTCCATTAATATGAAGGTTATGTTCTCCTGTGGCAGCTAAGATAGGAAGTTGATTATTACTGGTATTTTTGTTCTGAGGGGGTTAAAGAAACGACACTATTTTGTAGACAGAATGTTATGAGAAAGAAGCCTCTATAATTTCAGTTGTAAGTTTAGAAAACTTCCAGAAAAATTCCAAAGCATTCACAAACTTTTTTTTCCTTCTACCTCAAGGGTGAAAGTAAAACATATATGGCAATCTGTGCTTTATAACCTGGCTTGTGTGTGACTACTCCGGCAAATGTGTGATGAGTGTAAATTGCGTTCCTAGTTGCTCACCGAGAGCTGGGGCACCAGTTAACCAGGCTTATATGTGGGGAGATCGGGAAAGGTAAACAGAGGACGCCAGAGTGGGATCGATCACACTCTCATCAGTTCTCACCTCAGGGCCCAGCCCGGAAATTGATTGGACCCGCTCAGGGACTACTGTGAAGGTGTGGAAAAAAAAAAATGTTCCTCATTAAATGGGGGAGAAAAGGGGCTACTTGCCTTTAACTCCAGAGTTGCCATGGCGGGAGGCTGGTGGACTAATGTGGAGCTAATGTGTAGTTAGTGTGTCCATCACCTGGACAGATGACAGCGACTGCCTCAGGGGAGTCACTAGCTCCCCTCTCACTCCCTCATGCCAGCTCATAGAAAAACTAGGCCTAACAACCGCTCTCTCTTTCACACACACTTTCAATCTGTCTGCCTGGATAGATGGCATTTAGTCAGAGTTCCCTACTTGGTAACTCTCAGCTGGGTAGCTAGCCTCCAAATGCCACATAGCCAGCACTCCTCAGTAGCTTTAGATGGCGTGCTTTGTGGCTGCCACTGGCCTGCGCAGCAGGGGACTGGCAGCCATGTCAGCTCAAAGTGGAGACACAGGTTGGTTTCTTCTCACTAAAGGACAGGCAGACAATCAGAGGGATAGAAGGATGGACAGACTGAGTGAAAAGGACGTCCGATATCGGCTCTTGTGGCTTTGTTGTGTGTTTGAGCTGTAGTGATTGAAGGGGAGTGGATTTGGATTGTGTTGAAGGGACCATAAAGGATGACATTTCTTTGAAGGGTGGGTTGTATGGAGTGACTGAGAGACTGCTGAGCAGTGCCACTGGCTGTGTATTCTCCCTGACATGCTCCAGTCCTTGCATGTCATCCCCACTGTGATCAGAGCCTTTTTGCAGGACAGATTTCTCTCAAGTTGTTTGTGTAAATAATTCTAGTTCTTTGTTTCTTTGGGCAGCTGGATGGTAGAGTTCTTGCCTCATATTGCAGAGCAGTGAACACCAGGAAATGTCATCAGTTTCAGGATATTTTAAGTTCAGCGTCCAAACTTTTCATTGGCCCTTATTAGAAGAGGTCGAGATATTGGGGACTTAATTTGAGTCCAAAACTATTCTGCATTTAAGTTTTTTTTTTACTTTAAAAACAAAAACAGTTTAGGAAAACACCTTTTGCACGCCTGAAATCCATGTTAATGCTGCGCCTGCTGATAAAGGTAGTTTAATCGAAGGGTCATGTGACTCTCAAGCAGATTGTGCTTGCAAGCTGTGCTGTCTGACCATGTTGGTTATCTGTTTGTTCAGTGGCCGCAGTGGAAAAGTAAAGAGTTTAAGAGAAACAGAGGGACAGCTGGTAAATCTGTGTAAAGTTTTTATCAAATTTTGGATTGTGGAATTTGGAAAGTTATTGAAATGTTTGGATTCCAACATTGGGAAGATGTGGGGAGAAGATGTGATCAGTAGACAGGCAGTTCTTATTGAATGTACACTTGTTTTAGGTTGAGATAGTTTAACAATGCACAACTTATCAGTTATTCTGATTGCTAATATACTTTGAGACAAAACTGTATGATAGATTTGCTCAGTTGCAGGCTTTTTCAAGCTTTTATGCTGCAGCATAAAGCTGCAGAGAGAAGGTTACGGTGGATGTCGCTGAAACCTCAAAATGAAGCTCAAACTCAGGAATTGATTTGTTTCATAGTTCTCCGCGACTTTTGTTTGGTCAGTGCGGCATAGTTATATGTACGACAAGTTGGATGACAATTGATTGTTTCCAAATGATAGTTTTATCTCCCAGGAGCTCGTAGCTGGAGCAAATGTGCCTTAAACTTGTTTTGATGACTATTCATAGCTCTAAGAGGACTCTGCTTGCATAATGCTCTGTTAGAAGAACAATAAACAAAATACTTTTCAAAAAAAAGGAACAATAGCTCTCGTCGTCCTATTTTCTACGCGACTCTATTGTATGCAACTACGTTTTGTGTTGTACAGTTGTCTACGTCAAAATGAAACGGAACGCGCATTGTTTTGGGTGGATGATGCTTTGTAGGATGTTTTGGGGGGAGGGAAACGCACGGCGTCTCCCATTTATATCGGTGGCAGTTTGGGGCAATCTTTGACATTCACATTTACGTTGGCGATTGCGTGCACATTAACAAAGACGCTCACACATTTGTGTAGACAGATACTTGCAAGGGCACAAAAGCACTGATGTGCATACAGTTCAACACACATGAACACACAGACATGGAGAGGCACGCTTAGGAATAGAAAGGCTACACCTGGCTACGTGAAGCATCCGTGCGAGGATTAAATCAGCACTTCAAAAGAGCAGGAAACAAAAACATTCCCAGCGGAGGAGAGGGGAGCGGCTCAGCAGTAAAGACTGTCATCTCCAGACGGAGCAGGAGAGGAGGGGAAGGAGGGAAGGGAATGAGGAAAAGGAAGGAGAGGGCGGAGTTTTCAGGTGCGCTGACTGGAAGGTGTGCGTGTGTGTGTGTGTGTGTGTGTGTGAGCAGACGTACACATGCTTGTGTGTAAATTGTTTGCGGGTGTCTGGTTTTTGAGGGTGTGATTGTACTTAAAGACATGACCAATGTTTGTACTATTTGTGGTAGGAGTTTTATTATTTATGTCAAAAATGACTGAACATGCTTTGAAACTATTTTGTGACACACAGAATGTGGCAACAATTCAAAGCTTGGAATTAGCAAGTATGATTTCAAGGAAATGTCCAAAATCACGTCCAGTTTAATTTCTCTTGGGGGACTAAGATATTTTTGTGTATTTGTGAAAGCATTCTTATAATTTCACGCTGTAACAAATAGAAATTTACCTACACAGAAAATGTCAACATTATGTATTATGTATGTGCTACTTAGATGCATGAAAAGAACTGGGAACGAATGCATGTGTAATCTATCTATAGATCAGATGAGAGGTGTCTCTCTGAACAGCATTTTTGTTTAATGCCTTTGTGTGTCTAGGTGGAGTTCGAGTGGCTGCGGCAGTACTGGTTTCAGGGCCAGCGTTATGCCCGGTTCTGCAGCTGGTGGACCAGACCGATGGAGCAGCTGGAGAAGGACTGGAAGCTCATGGAGACCATGGTGAGACTGCTTAGACCCACTGCTGGTCACATGACATGACTGTCTGTTTTCCCCACTTGAATATTTTACTGCGTTTGGTATCTCAGTTTTAGTTTGCCGGCTATTTACCATAAAACTTTATTTATGTGGAAGTTTAGCTTTCTGGGTTTTACACTGATGCCATTCTTTTTTTTTTTTTTTTTCTTTTTTTTTAGGAAATAAATCAAAATAATAATAAACGCACACACCTCCCTAAAATATAAGAATACATTTAGCCGAACTATGGGGAGCTTCTTGGCTAGTGTAGTCAGGCTGTCATGTAAGAATAAGGCTTTCAACTTTCTAAATGCTTAACACGCCTCTACTTGTGCTTCTTACACAAACTACATAAGTGATCTGCTGTTCAATAATGCTCCTCACCAGAGAGGGTGTGTTTGAAATTACATGGTATATTGTCTATCTTCTTACCATGCCACACTATTAAGGATGTGTCAAGTGTTTAATTGTAGCCTCACTGAATTTTTATGGGAGCGAAACGTGGGTGCCTGGCTATTAGTTAGACACCGCTGTAAAGGAATCACTTAGTAATGTCAGACTCATAATTAAGTCACCTTAGTCACAGCTCTGTTCGGTAAATTCTCCGTATGCCACACGCACGCACACACTGTAGGCACACAGCGCGCTAACACACACAGTCATATGCTTGGTCTCGCTTTTGGTGTACCTCCACAAGTTCTGTGCAGTCCCAATCTCATAGCTGGATTTCAAAGAGTGCGTGTTCGTGTGTGTGTTGGTGTGTGTGTGTGTGTGTGTGTGTGTATTTTAACACCCAGACACCAGAAGCAGCAGGGGGCACTCTTGTATCACTGTAGCAGCAACGGCGGGAACGTGAGCGCTGTGCCCCTCTTTTCCTCTCTGCTCTCCCTCTCTCTCTGTCTCTTTATGTCTCTCACCCACTCCTGCTGTCTCTGGGAGCTCTCTGTCTCTGTCAGTGTTGAGCGCTGAGCAGTAATCACATCTAATGCTCAGGCGGGGATAAAGACTGGGGCTGGAGGAGAACAGTGCTGCTGCTGCTCTGCTCCAGTCGTAGTCTCTCTTTCCTTCTCTCTCTCTCTCTCTCTCTCACACAGTCGAGCAGCCTGGCAGAGGGTGGGTGGGGGGTGTTAGTAGACAGGGGCTAAACTCATCTAGGGCTTTACCTCCGTGCCCAGATGAAGTGTGCGATTTGGACCTGTATTTAGAAAAGGGCATCAGTGAAATGTGAGGTCTTTCTCAGACTCTGTTCCTGTGTCTCCCTGTCTCTCTAATGGGCAAGCAAACCATGTCCACTATGCGTCCCCATACTTGTGTGTCCACATGTGGATTTCTGCCACGCAGCAGGAACTTAAAGTAAGACTTTGTACAATGCAGCAAATAAAATGTAAGCCAGTTGTTTTTAGAAAAGTAAAAAAAGCTAAATCAACAAAATGCAATAATTAAAATAAGGCAATAATATACGTGTAACAATAAAATCGTATGCTGTATTTTAAATATCGCAAATTACATTAACACGAGTTTATTAGAACATTAATTTCACAGATTAAATACTTCGGCACAAAATTTAATTAATCACAGTGTCACATCACACAAACGCAAGTATGTCTTCTGCAGGAATGCATATTGAACCTGTGCAAAAATAATACACTGGTGAGTGCATAAAGGTAATGATTCATTATTGTGATGAAAGACAACGTTATTGCGCTTGCCAGCAATATTTACATACATGCATCGACCTCTGATATGCTGATGAAAAGCACTTTATAGATGTGGCTTATAGATTTTCCTTTTGGTGGTTTTGAAAGCTATGGCTTTTCTGCCGTTAGATTAAAACACATTTCTCTAAATTACTTTGAGTTATTTAAATTATGTGGGTTCCCCTCACATTTCTTTATTGCATATATTTTACACTTTGAAGCTGGCAATTGACAGCATAGTATAATTTAGTGAAATACAAGTGACCTACTGTGTGCAGATGCTGTTTACCATTTATTTACTTAGATTTTTCTCTTGCCTGCAGAGTATGTATTAATACAGGATTATTTTTGTCAAATTTGATATCACCATGGGTGTTTTAGAATAGCAAATATATGTCTCTTTAAATAGGGTTTATAAAATGACACTGTATTGTTTCATACACCGCGCTGTGCAATAAAGCAGCGTATTGTTTTATCCTACTAAAACAGCAATACAAACCGGCAGCCTTCCCCTCTTTATTGTCATATTTAGCACACACTGTTGTGGGATGCGCTGGGCTATGTATGCGTTTGTTAGTCTCTATGAAGAATATTGCAATATGGGGGGGACTAGCTCCTGTTTATGGATACTGTCTCTCCCTGGGGCTCCCTCTCTGCTCCTCAGCCTGTTGTCATGCAAATGCTCATCCTTCCATTTGAATGACATTCTGATAAAATACATAAATAAATAAATAAATAAAGAACCGAAACAAAACAAGTCCACTCTTTTTGGTGCCTCATGAATTCATGTGGTTCCTTGATAGAAACAAAGAATCAAGCTCTTGAATAATCTTCAAGCGTGGCTCTGTGGCTGAACAGCAAAACTATATTGTGTGTATGTGGGAAGCTGCACCTGTACGTAAAGGTAAAGGTTGTTTTCTGCAGGGGTCGAAGAAAGGCATTAACTTAAAGGTTTTACATTCCCCTGTGATCCAGGGTGCTGAAGTCCGTTTAGACCTGGATCGCAGCCTTGTGTTCCCCAGGACTCTGCTATCATGGCTATCATACAATAGTGACATTTCCTTAAACTAGCAACAATGAATAGCTTCCATCTGAGTGACAATAGACAGAGAGTCTTGGCTTTATGCAGAATATTTTAAATACCGGTGTGGTATTTTTTATCTCTTTCTCTTTTCACCGTGGGGGGAGAAGCGACAGTGAGCCCATGAGCACATCTCCCTCTCTGTCTCTCTCTTTTTTTCCTTTTGTCTGTGTGTGCCTGTGTGGGTGTGTGTGTGTGTGTGTGTGTGTGTTTGCGTGCACGTGCGAGCCATTGATGTTAATGTATGCACTCGGCATGACTTTAATTGATTTAGCAGCTCTGCTTGCACAGTACAGCTTTTTCCCTAATTTGTCACTTTCCTGACTTCTGTGGCTGCTCATCTCACAACTTCAAAAGCCACCGGATGCAAAGAGATTTCAATGCACTCCGTCTTCTCTCTCTCACACTCTCTCCCTTTCTTTCTTTCCCTTGTTCTCTCTCGCTCCCGCTACCTCGCCATATCGCTCCCGTTCTCACACTTTCTCCCTCATTTGACAGAAGAACGAGCCTTGTAGATGGAAATCTTTTCAACGCGTATCAAGGAAATTAATCTGCTTTCATAATAAACGGGATCCATTCAGTTGAATACATTTGTATACTTCAAGATCTACAAAACAGGAAGTGGTATCAGGGCCGTGTCTTCCTCTACACCATTCACCCATCCTGTCAGTCCCTGTTTTCCAGTGGTTTGGTCACACACACACACACACACACACACACACACACATATATATATATATATATATATATATATATATATATATACTCCCTTACTCCCTTTTATTTTCCCCTCCCTGTGTGACAAAATTTACTTTCTTTGATTTATAATGGAGGCTGGTTTTTGCATGCATGTGTATGTTTATGAGCTGAGATGCGCTTGGCGACCATTTCTTTTTCTCCCCTCACTGTAATAGCAGTCTTTGGAAACAATCTGGGCAGCCGAGGAGGGCTGCACTGCAATCATACACAACCTGGCCTGGTCGCCATCAGTAGCTGATTAGGTTATTGAGCAAACGTGCTGAGGAGGGGTTGGAGAATGAGGGACGCGGGAGAGGGGGAGGTAGAAAAAAAAAGAGCTGGTAATGTGTGCGTGCGTGTGTGTGTGTGTGGGGGGGGGAGCACGAGTGGAGGGGTCAATGTAAATGTTATTGCTGTGTGAGCTCATTTGCATCAAAGTCCTGGAAAGGTTAAGCGAATCCAATCTGGTTTTGTATGGCAGAGTGGAGACACAGGCGCTAGGGAAGAAACCCCAGGACGGAGAATGGATTATCATATTGGCGCTGGAGTAGCAGGGGCCTCCGACGGACAGTTTACTCTGCCCGTAATGCGTTTAGACAGCAATTGGCCTTAATAACCTTTATTGACTTCAGCGGGTCAGTGCCAAGAATCTAATTATCAAAGTGTATCAATTTCATTGGAGTTTAGAGTTGCACCGCTCAAAATAATTATTTTAAGGTCGGGCCGGGGCAATTAATCCCTTCTCCACTTATTTGATGGCTTTGTAAAACATTATAAATGTTATGGTTTCTGTTGTGCGTTGCACCGTAAATAATTTTAGGGAGCAATTTTTTGTGATGCATTATTTGGAGAGCTTGCCGCGCTGGTCCAGGTGAAAGAAAACGGCAGTATATTTTAAAAAGCTAGAGGCTAAAAGCTGAATCACGTTGCAGATGTTTACCAGCAGTAATTTTTCTCTTTCGCCTGCCGTTTAACTTGCACAGTTAGGCAGAGTTTTATATCCACTTTATATGCACACATGGAACCCAGATTAATTATAAGTGTGAACTAAGCAGTAAACTGTTTAAAGACCATTTTTATTGCTCATTATGAAGCCATTTATTATCTCTTACATTAAATCACACTGGGTTTATGCATCATATTGTTTTGCATTTAAAGCTCCCACACTACGTAAATAGGCTTATACGTTTATTATATTCAATTCTGTGCGGTTCTTATGCATAGATAGAGTGTGTGTGAAAATGTGTGTCTGTGTGCGTACGGCTGTGGATTTGTTTGCGTGTTTGTGTGCGTCTGTCTGTGTGGGGCGCACTGTGGCCACAGTGTGTGTGTGTGTGTAGGAAGTAAATGTGCAGTTTATCCTTCATTGACAGTCAATATGTGCTGTTACCTGGATAGTAGCAGCTGTTTCTCCTTATCGCGCTACATAGAGTAGAGGCCTAATCCACACGTTCATAATTGCATGGCGTTGTTTACCTGCAGCTGTATATTAGCTCGCTTGCTTTGCCCTGTTTAAATGGAGCTGTATTAAAAAAGAAATTACTCAGAGATTATTGTTATTATTCATTTAAAGAGGAAATATATGGCTGATAATACATTTTACATCATGCAGCAGCTTGTGTTTGGAAATATAAAATGAAAAGAAGCAGGAAGACACACATGGAGAGAGTGAGGGGAAAAAGAGTGGGGAAAAATGTAGCGGTGCAAAGGTATTTGCAATTCTCTTTGAAGTCCCTATTCAACAGGGTAAGCTGAATTTTCGGCACTGCCTGATAGTGTTTCTGCGTAAATGCTTAAACCCCTTTAGAGAATTTTCATGGGCAGATACGCGGTGGCTTGAAGGGAGCGTTTATGTTACCTGGAGCCAATGCAGCCCGCAGCTTTGTACCTAAAGATGTACACTAGTATTGAGTGGAATCCCACAGAGGTTTGTCTATGACAGAATCTCACTGCAGCATCGCTGTAAGCCGAAGCGGGGGGCAAGAAAAAAAAAGAGCTTTGAACAGGTTTAACCTTGTCAGTCTTTTACTAGGCTCGTACACTTGCATTTATATACATGAACACAGACAATGAAGGACAAAAGCACTGGGACAGCACACTGATATACACGCGTACCTGCAGATACACTGGTGTCCATTTAGAAAAGTTTAAAAGCAGCTTTGTGCTGGAGTTTATTATGGAAGCTCTCTTTCCAGTTAATGGAAGTTAACAGTCTGAAATGGAGACTATTGCTGCAGTTTATTTATTTATTTTCATTTTTATTTACTTTTCACTCCTTGGTATGTTTTGAAGTTGCATTTATTGAATGCAGTAGTCAGTTAGGGTTTAATGGGAAATAGCGGAATAAAAGCGGCCCATTCAGATGTGCACAAACACACAGGTGCGCAAAAATGCCCACGTGGAGCTGCCAATCACTGTTGGTCTTGTTGTCAAAGTTCATAGTGTTTAACAATGTGTGCCAGTGAGCAACGCCTGAAAGCATCTTTTGAAGAATTCTAATTTAATGTGATTGATTCCGCATGCATATATGTAATTATTTCCCCAAAATGGGATATAGGGAGCTCATTGTAATCTTGTTGAGGTGGGGAGAGGTGTTGCCTTTTCCTTCATAAGACCGACCCGAGTAAAACTTTCTTCAGGAATGTGGATGACTGAAATTGGAATTTATTAGAAGAACTTCAGCATTATTCACTGGAAGTTGCACATGTAACAATGTTTTTTTTTTTTTGTCTTTTGTCATTGTACCAATGACTGTCAGCTATAGTATAGTGCACACCCCATTTTTACAATGAGGGATTGGAGAGTTTTATTGACAGCAGTTTGGATAATTTATTTTGTTTGTGAATTGTGCTGTTGACAGTGTTTTTACTGTATCAGTGGGCTCTGAAGGCGGCTTGTCTCGTCTTCTTAGAAAACAAATGAGCACTTTACAGAGACTGATCTGCCTTATCCGCTTAGCAGCTCCTTCAATCCCCACGTTTATTTATTTACTTGCTTATTTACTTTCTTATTCATTTACTTACCCCTGTATGGATTTGGTTTGATTTCTCTCCCTCTGCTCATAGCCACCCCCCCCCTCCTCTTCTTCTCTTCATCCTTGGCCCTGATCAGCAAGATAAGCCTTCAGAGGAGGGGAGATAACATCCATTAAAGTGGTAAAGAGGAATTATGGGGCAGCCCAGATTAATCACTGCTCAGCTTAATCGCATTCAGTGCGGACGGTGGGGTTGGCTGCAGGGCTCGGCTTCATGTGTCATACCAGCAGAGTGAGAGAGAGGGCGAGGGAGAGATGAAGCGAGGAGGGACTGTGCATTGGTTCAAAAGTGCCTTGATGGGGAAGAAAGTTTAAAAAGATGAAAGAGAGATTTCAGAACATCTCATAGAAACCCTCAACCTTCTCACAGCTGACTAGAGACATCACTACTAACTAGTACCTGACATAAAGTTATTCCAGCACTTTGATCCAGGTGTAATTGTTTACTGTTGCATGCAATCATGTCAGAATGTTTCAGTAAAAGGTACTGGCACAGACGCAAGAAAACACAGAGTTATATTTAAAAAAAAAAAAAGAAAAGAAAAGAAAAAAGAAAAACATGTTTAATTTATGTAGTTTTAGGAAAATATTAATCTCTTGAATATTGAATATATGAAGAGAGCTTGTACAGTCTTTCTCGCATTCGGAAATAGCAGTGCGTATATTGGAATGTGCTGCTGAGCTCTATAAGCCCCCACAGAACAAAAATAGAGTCCTCATACTCGGAACTTTGTGCACACACTCTTAATAAAATCATTTAAATCTGAATCTAGATCCTCATCAGGTCATGTGGTTGATTTCCTTATTATTGTTTATCCACACGTCAGCTCAAATTCATTTCACATTTATTTGTACAGTCTCTAATCAGAGTCTCGGGGGGCTTTATATAGCCCACACATTGTGAGACAATAAATGAAACCAATTAATGAAAATGAAAATGGCCCACTCCAACTATAGATCCTCAAAGTGAACAATAATAATAATAATAATAATAATAAAAAAAATCCCAAGAACCTGACTAGGGACAAAAAAATAGAACACTTCAGGTTGTAACGTAGCAGTCTGTTATCTGTTATTATTACACACAAATGAGGTCAAAAACTACAGGGTGAAGCTGATATAAAATGTAATAATAACCGTGCCAGATAACATTATAAAACCAAATTATTCTTTCTTTTTTTCTCTTCATCTCCAGAGCAAGCTTAAATGTAAGGTATCTGGGGTGGTGGAAAATTAATCCATGATCAGTCCCTTTGTTTAAATGTGGAACTAGTACAGCAAAATGACAAGTATTTAATACCTTGGTACCGCGCTAATTCTTCAAAATCACTGGAGCAGCCATCATATTTAGAGCAGCAATGTGGGTTTAAAGTACACAGAGTCCTGTTTGAAAACAATGAGCGGAGAGACTGATGTGATTCTGATGGGAAGACAGTGTAAAATTGCCTGATCCGCTTGAAGAAACGCGAAGAAAAGGAGAGAATATGGGAAAAGATCGTGGATGATAATTGTATAATTTTTTTTTTTGAGAGTGAAAGTGGAGGGGGGGGGGTTAAGGAGGTAGAGCAGGGAAGCAGAATGAGGGAGGGTGGTTGTGTCCTTTTCAGGTGTGAGGGGAAGAGAGTTACAAAAAACATTTAAGTTGGTATCAGAGTCTGCAAGTTAAAGTAAATCAGAAAGGAAATGAAAAAGCTGAAAACTGGAATGTGAGAGGGGGTGCAATTCCGGGCAGCATTTTGGGAAGTTTTTAACTGCACCTTTCAAAACCGGCATGCTCAGTATGAAGACGATAGCACAGCAGGGAAAACCTGAGATGTGTATTTTTCAGCTAAACAGCCTGAAAGCTTACTTGTAATAACAAGTAGCTTTTGTGTGTGTGTGTGTGTGTTTTTTGTGATTTAACTACCAATTCTGTTTTACATTCATGAAGCTCAGATTGGCCATCCTTCCAGGTAATACTAATCTTCCACCCTGCTACCCTTCCCTCGCAGATAGAGCGATCTGATGAGTGGTGTTAAATGGGTGAGATGTAGGACAGTGTAATTAACGCTAGTCCTTTAGTGGGCCCTGCCTCGCTCTGCTGGGAGTGCCCGATATAGCACTCATTAATTCCTATTTGTGTGTAATGAGAGGGTCATGTTGGATGTAATAAATGGCTCTTTTATTTGGGCGAAAGCTGCAGGGCGGCATCTCCTCCTGGCTAACAGTCGCATAAACACCCTTTAGCCACTCTAATCAGCCTCCCTGGGTGAGGAGCAATCACACATACACATACGCTCATAACACAATGGGAGGAGAATTACACTGTGCAAATGTGTGTTTAGAATTTTTTACATATATTAGATATAATTTTTATATATTCATTTTACAAGAAACAAAGAAAGTCCAGTGTGAGCACCGTATGAGTTTAGCAGGTTTAAAACAAGTTATTTACATATAAATGGCCAGAGCAGTAATCAGAAAACATACATATTAGATCCAGTTTGTATTTTTTTTTCCTCCTTTTGCTGCTGCCAGTTGATGGCACTGCATTTGAAAGAACAGATTGTTAAAAAAAAAAAAAAAAGTCCTCTGGGGCCGTTTTCAAAATGCTGATCAAAAGGTTCAAAACACAACACATGCAGTAGCGGTTGGCCGCTGATCAGCGAGGGCTACTTTGTTGAAAGATTAAACCAAAACACACAACCAAAAAGCAAATAGAAATGTCATAAAAAGAAGTTTGAACTTGACTGCCTTTTGATGTCTGAATACAATGTAAAATAGATTTTTGATTCATGGCAATAATTAGGAACACGATAGGTGCACTTTTAATTCCCTTTACTTAATTAGATCATATCAATGTAGACCACAGTTTTTAAGAGCGTAGGTGCTTTATTGAACATAAATTGTTGAATGCAAAAAGCTCCTGCAGTGTCTGTGACTTCCCTGGCAGATTGAAAAAGACAGAATCTTATAGCGCACGCACGTCCATAATCCACTTATATGTAACTGCCTTATGTGTGTGTGCCATTGTCAGTTACTGTGTAGCCACGTGGTATGTGTGGAATTGTTTAAGGTGTTTGGGCTGCCAGTCTTGCGTATAAGAAAGCAGCAGATTAAATACACCCAGGTTCTTTACAGAGAGTGATGCAAAAGACAATGTACTGATTACCCATTATCTTAAAAAATATATCTGGCATGTGTAAAACTAACTTTTCTTCATGGCTTATACTGTACAGACCTAATATGTAAATTGGATGGTATGGCAGGGACTTGTGATTTTGTAGATCTTAATCTGTTCTACTTTAGATACAGTCATTCTTTCAGAAGACATCTACCAGTAATTCACATTTGATGTCAGACTGGACATATAAGAAGCCCTGTTCAGTTTCAGGCAGATATAAAAATTGAAGAATCACTAGTCTTCAGACTCCTTTCTCAATCAAAACTTTGTTAGCAGAACACTTCAGCCCCTACAGGCATATTCCCCGTCTAAAACTAAATTCTTCTATGTGAGCATGTTTAGATGGATGGAAGCCCTTTTTTTTTTTTTTTTTTTTTTATTGGTTTAGCATTTTTGAAGAATTGAAGTATGGTGCTGTGTGTAACACTGTTACTTCAGGGCTTAGAAAGGCTGGCTTTGGCCCCAGTCAGCAAAAAGCTTTTTACTGGCAGGAGAGTGAGGTGCTGATCACAATCTGCTATCTAGCTAGAATCTAGACTCAGCTTTCATATACTGAAGGAGAGAACGGGGGTTTCAGCAGAGCAGAAGGTGCTTGAGTGTCACGCTCATCGCAAACATCTCTGTCCAGCTCTGTCTTCATTGTCCTGAATTAGTCAAAGCGCCTCTCAAAGCTTTCTTGTGATGGATGGATTGTGCATTCTAGCTAGGCCGCGGAGCCGTTTTCACAAGTGCGTGTGTAGCCCCTGCTGGAGAGCTCATTCAGACTAAGAACTATGTGGTTTAGCCGTTAAGGCCAACTGGATGGACACTCCGTACCGTGGGACAAAGACAAAAGCCTCGCCAAAAAAAACCCCCAAAAGAAACAGGCCGGTGAATTTTTATGTGATATTTGTGGGCCCGTTGGGTTACAACTTGACAACAGATTTGCTTTTCTTCTTGCCACCAAAAGAGTGCAGCACAAAAGCCTGAGAGTTCTGCTTCATTTGACCCTGTGCAAAGCATATGTGCTTCCATCCCGCTCGGATTCTGTCCGTAAGATGGACTGCCGAGGGGCCACAGAAAGCATCCCTGCCCACTTGACTGTGTTACAATGCCTTCAAGTAAAACCACTTGTCAGGGGTCTTCCCTTTTTGGGACTGTCTCTATTCCCACTCACCCTTTGTCACTTCAAACATGCTACTTTGATGTTTCAGACACATTTTTCTAATGTTTTACACTCCATATAATCTGCTGTGTGTAGCAAACCCCATTTTACTGGCTGCCATAATTGATGGTAGCTGCGACCTTACAAAGGTCAACCTGGCAGAAAGGCCTAGGTTTCTGTCACCATGGAGATTGCGAGAACCCACCAACACACAGACACACATATACACACACTTCAAAGAAGCTGAAAGTATCTTGTCTTATAAAAAAAAAAAAAAAAAAGGAAATCGACATAGGGTTTTAATAGAATATTTTAGAGGTCTTGCCAAATATAGCAAATAAATCGTGGTAGTCCTAATGTGTACACTATATATGACAAACTGTAATATATCAGGCTCTTTATTGTTAAAGGTCTGTAAAAGGGTTTAAAATCATTTATTGGGAGTAAATTTAAAGTCTTGAATCACTAGTCACTGTTAAAAGATGCTCAGATAATTTTAAAAGACATAAATATACAAAAAGAAAGACTTCCTTAAATGATCCTTGAGTGAATACTTTCATAAAACTCTCAGCAATGTTGACACCCTCCATTCATTCTTTCTCTCTCTCTCTCTCTCACACACACACACACACACACACACACACACACACACACACACACACACACACACACACACACACACACACACACACACACACAATCTTACATAATGGAAACTGAGTAAATGTCATTTCGGTTTTGAGCCATCTGTAATCATGTGATGGTAGGCACAAGGCAAGAAAAAGAACACGCATACACGTGAACACACACACAGTTTTTATGACTTTAAATGTGATGTCACAGAAAACTGAATGTGGTCCGGGCTTATTTCTTCCTGGGCTAATATAATTTTTCCACCGGTGGAGAGCCCCCCCCCCCCCACAGTGCAAAGTAACTCGCTGGTGGCATGCTGCAAACATACACAGATCCCTTGTCCAGACTGGTGAGAGCCCTGGCAGGGTCACAGCTCCACAGTTGTATAAATCTGTGAGCAGAAACTATCCATTAATGTGAGCAAGGTGCTCGATGACTTTTTCCACCAGCGGTCAAAATGATATTGGTTTCTTGTATTAGAGTGGGGAGGGAGATGAAGGCAGCTAAGAGTCTGCCATACTCTCATTCCCAGGGCTTTTGAAATCAGGTGTCAGAGCAGCTGAGCTTGAACTGTCACAGAAGCCCATGGTGTGTCTGGATATGTGAAGAAAAGGGTTAAACTGCTAAACTTGAGATATTTTGCTGATGTGCTGACCATGAAAGAGGAAGCTGACTTGGGGAGTGTTATGCTATTTAATGGTAGAATAGCACCATTGCCATACTGAGAAAGGCAGGGCTAACACAGACAGACAGGCGACCAGTCGCACTCACACCTAAGGCCAATTTCTAATTGCCAATTAACCTAACCCATACATGTGTCTGAGTACCTGGAGAAAACCATGCCAACACAGGGGAACATGCAAACTCCAGTCAGAAAGGCCCCAGTAGACCAGTGGGTTAGAACCCAGGATGTTCTTGCTGCGAGGCAAAAAAGCTAACTATTGCACCACCTTTATTTTTTCATTATTTTCCTAATTTTTGTGTGAAGTATTCAAATGTGGGTGGCTCAGTATGAAAACTTTTGAAATGATAGAACTCCTTTTTTTTTTTTTTATAAAGACCTGATCATGTGAACGTTTTACTTGCTTCATACAGCGTACTGTCATTTAAAGTCTCCAGTGATGGCTCAGCAGTCGCAAGCAAGAGGATGGATTACTAGTTAGCTCCATTCCTGCCTCCATATGGGCACGGAGAGATGTTGGCAAACAGAAACGCAGGGGAGTCTGCTGGCCTTTTGCAGGGCTGTCACACATGCTGGTGGCAGGGAGACCTGCGGGGAGGTTGCCAGTATGACAGACAGAGGTGCACTTAAGAGGCGAGGCACCGCAGTAGCAAATTAACACCAGCCACCAGCCAAAGAATGTTTGGTGAGTTTGTTTACCTCCTTCCGTTTTTAGGTATCTAGTCATCATTTGGCTGGTCTGTTCTAGTTTGGAATTCTCCCCTGGCTTTTAAACTAGTTAATAAGGGAGCACATTTGGGAACTGAAGCATTTGTGGCCTGTCCATTCCCTATAAGGGAGTGCCTGTGAGCTTAAGAGTACTTTGAGTCCCCTGAATGTCCCGGTCTAAAGTCAGCTAAGGCATTTTCATTGGGTGTTAAGAGTTTCTCAGACACTCTGGTGGTCAGCAAGTTGCTCTGTTTTATGGAGTGCAAACTTTCAGTTCTGCATGCATCTTTTTTTTTAACCTTCTTGCCTTTCAGCTTCATAACTGTTATGTGACCACTTCCAGCTCTTTTGTGGCATTATAAGGGATCTAAGTCATATTGCTCTATGTGCAGCAACAATCTTCCTATTGTATTATTCTGTGTTGAATGAGTGACATGCTGTTATGTGATAGAATAGACAGATGCTTGTTGGTGTTAAGATACAGTCCTGGCTCGAGGTGTTAGTGAGCTGCCCCAGGCTGCCCTCCAGCCAGCCTCCGCTTGGAACACTATCATCACTCCAGCTCTCCACTAACCAAAATATCACCTCAGCCTGGCTACATGTTTGTTTATCTTCCCCACCTCTGCACAGGGCCGGAAATGTTTATGCCTAACTTTAGTAAAATAGACAGGGTTGAATATGGGGTCTGGGGACTAGGGAAAGGGGTACGCAAGAGCTTCTTGTCCTCTCATTCACCTCGTGATGTGGCCTGGGTCAGGAGGACATCTGTGGTCAGCATCGGGCTGGGAGAGGTGGAGGCTGAGGACAGCTACTGTCATCAAGGGGTAAATACAAGGAAAGAGGGGGCTGATTAGTGCTAACACAGGCCCAGAGATAAAGCACTGCGATGTGGCTGAGGCTGACTGAGGTTTGGCTTGACCAGTAAACAACCAGCGGGGTGTCTAAATGGCCTGGGGATCAGCCTGGGGCTAAACCCAAAGGCCTCTCTCAGCACTGGGTCTTCTAAACACAATATCATACATGCACACAGTTAGGCATGCAAACAGACATTCACACATTTTCGTGGGGAAGAGGCTTGCTAACACAGATTTAAAATCTAAGAGGCACATCTTTACCCCCCCCCCCACACACACACACATGCACACACTAGTATACACACTCTAACTAAAGCAGAAGTTGTTTAGGTGGAATGTTCAATGGAATGAAGTTGATTCATTTGATTAAAGAGGATATCACATAATTTAGGAACTCTGAAATGATGTGTATCCTGGGGTGAATCCTGCCTCTGGCCCTATGACAGCTCCAGCCCCCTGACCTGAATAAGATAAGTGGAGATAGATGGATGGATGTGCAGTTTTTTCTTTCTTGTTAGTCTTTTTTTTTTTTTTTAATCCAAAGCCAGCTTTAGAAAGAGTTGAAGCGAGCTCAGAAGCACCTTAGAGCAAGTTTCAGATCAACTGTGAATCACTTCTCTTCAGCGTTGTGCTGCACGGCCAGAATGGCAATGTGATGTCTACCAGCTGAGATGGTGATACAGTCTGAATACACTTTCTGGCACTTTCTTAGCTTGTCACTCATCCCAGGAGGGACAGGGTTTGATCCAAACTGAAAGGCACAGTTTCCATAGGGAGTACAGCCGGCCCTGCCTCCTCCTGGTCACCTTAATCTTTGGTGTCTCCACTGAGTCAGGTACAATCAGTCACACACCACCACATGTTTTGACACCTGTCCTGTGTGGTGTAGAGAAAGTAAGCATATTACTCCTCTCCTTTGGAAACACACACACACACAGAGACAATCAAACGTATCTTCACATGAATTAAGACAGACAGGTGTATTGTCAGAAAGGGATTAAAAAACAGGGAGAGGAGAAGAAATGAAGGTTCCCTTACATAGTGGGTTTTTTTGAAAAGAAGGTTGGATGACTGGGGAAGCGAGTGACTGTTAATGGGAAGAAATGAACGCGCTTGACTGGTGGATGTGACAGGAAGAGACTGTTCTTAACAAGGCGTCAGAGTCAGTCAGAGTTACAGATCCATCACTTCTCAGAGGCTTGGCAAAGGAGGGGGGGGAGACATTTAAGGATATTCAGAGAGGGGGAGAGAGTCTGTGAAGGGTAGAGAAGAAGAGGGAGACGGTGAGGGGAAAGAGGGATTTGAGTGTGGCTGACAGCACTGCATTTAATTTGGGCTGCCAGATCCTTTTTCATTTGACTCCTTCTCAACCAGCTTAGAGGCTGCGAAGGACTTGGAGGCGAAGGTTTGCAGGGATGTCTCCGATTAGCACTGATGTGCCACGTCACACTTTAAGCCGGCCTGTAATTCATGTTCAACAGGGGGATACTCAGACATTACACTGTGCTGTGCAGGACGTGATTAATTGACTCACACTCTAATATTGGGTGTAATTTGCCCATCCTCTGATGTGAAACTGACTTTATACTAGACTTACTGTATGCTGTCATCCCAGGGATAGTATAATTGCTCAGAGCTGTGTAATTTCTAAATGGAGGATAGAAGCACAAGGATGGCAGGTTTCACTTCAGGTTATCTTTCTACACAATTCTGCAGTATGTTGTTTAGTATTTAGGCTAAGATTTAATAGACTCAAACTGTTGCGAAGTGACTTGTTCCAAGTTATAGTAGGGCTCAAGCAACCACTATCATTTCAGGCGCTTTTAATGATGTTTCTCCAGTATTTCTACTCGGGCTTGCACATTTCTACTGAAGTTTCACACATTTCCATTCGGTTCTATTTTGATCCAACAATTTCCACTTCTGCTTCTATTTTTTTCAGACCATGCTCTTCCTGGCTGCAGTGGAGGAGGAAGGCCAAGCAGCAGAAGGAAGGAGGGAGATGGCAGAGATCCTGCTGTCTGCCTTGACAGACAGACACCAGCAAAGACAGACATGGAGAGACAGGTAACACAACTTACCACCAACTTTTTTTTACTTCCATTGAGTTTCGTGAAATACATCTCTGACTGATAATCTGTCAATTATAAGCTCCTATTGACAATGGTAATGCCATCACACTCAAACGGCAAAGTTTCACGTTTTGAAAACACTACAGCTGTCGACAGATTTTCAAAATATAGTGAAATATACATAACGCACACATGCTGCTTCGATTTCCACAACATTACGCAAACAAGGTTAAAACCGAACATCATTTCACCAGCAAGAACCAGAACTATTGTTACAGTTTGGGTCATATTGTAGCAGTAGCAAAATGTATTCATATGCAGTTAGGCTTAATAACTGTGATTGCATCATCAAACAAAATAAAGAGGAGTTATCACATTCGTGCTACATTGCTTCTGTGTGCAGTGACCATTCGCTCTGAAGAACCCGTGTGAATTCCATAGACGTGCAGCGGTGTGGTTGGTGTGTGTTTGGGGTCCTCGGGCCTGCGAGTTATCACAGTTATCACAATGACACATGTGTCTTGGATAGGCCCAATCACTTCCTCCCCTCCAGATAGAGGCAGGGAGCACAGGGATTAGAACATTGGTCATTCAGTCAGATAAAGAAGGGCCTCACACATGCAACAGTGTTATTTTAACTGTTCATTTTAACTGTTCACTCTCCCCCCACAGCACTTGCACAGACTCCCACGAACAGTGCATATACACACAGCCACTGCATTCACATATGCTTGACTGCTCCTTGTCTCTATCAATACATTTGACCTCAGAGTCATATACAGACACACATATGTAGGAATAGACCTGACCCAAAAGCCTAAAGAAAGCAAAGAGGCAGGAAAATAATCCAGTGGCTGCAAATTCCCGAAAGCCACGTCTTTTCATTTGAAAACTTCATGTTCAATTCTTGCTGTGTTGACGCCCTCATGTTTTCATTGAATTCTTATGATTTGCATTGTCCCCTCTAGTTGACCCTTAGATTTGTCCCATCCAGATGAGCCTTGTAAACACTGTTTCCGCACACCTTGCTTTGCTGTGTCAACGCCCAGTGCCTCACAACTCTGATGTAGGGCCTGCTCTGATAATGCATTCCAGCGGCATGTGCTGAAAGCTAGAAACCATCACGCCCCCCCGCCCCAGCTGCACATCAGAACTATCCCCAACCATCGCAGTTCTCCCCCACCACCCACAATGCGACGTTACCACCAGCTAACCATGTCTGACCCTACATTTTGCTCAGCCCACCCCAAGATGCTGACAACCAGCATCACAGAGTGGGGCAGGAAATGCTCAGCCCTTGTCGGCAGAGCCGAAAGACATTTACTCTATCAGCAGTGAAATACTGATTAGATTAGTTTTGGTGGAAGGCACACGTCCCGCACAATATGTTTGAACTCCAGCTGCTCCTGATATCTCCTCTTCCCATTACACACATTCTGTGTCTATCCCTAAACTATACCACCCTCACTTACAGAAAAGCCAGGGGGTCATCCTGTCAAGTGGCTGTCAACAGATAGCATTTGCACAAAACTAAACACATAGCTATGCGCAATTTTAAGTGGGACGTGCTAGCACTGATAAGCCATTTGATGAGGGTCAGGGATTGGTTGGCTTTGTCGGGCAAGAAAAAGTTTTAATTTGTTTCCGCATACTACTAAGAGGCAAAGTTGTTATGTGTATTTTGAATTAAAGATGCACTTTATTACAGAAGACACAGAGTGAGGGAATTTTAGCTCACTTCAGTCAGATGCATTCAAACCATCATTTATTTTCATAAAAGCGTTCACCAAAATAGGACTAAAATTAATTTGCTGATTCATTTCGATGCTTTTTTATATTTAGCGCTCTAATTAGGTTTCCACACAATATTCAACAGGCAGGCTTTTATCATAACACTGCCTTTTGTTTCCATGGTTTCCATTCAGCACATAATACTTGCAACAAAAAAAAAAAAAAAAAGGAAAAAGGAACAAAAAAAAAAAAAGCATGATTGATGACTTTTGCTAGAGGCCCATAAACATAAACAAGCAGAACTGATTGATTAAGTTTCTCACTGACTTTTGTTTCTAAAAGACCAGTTAAAGTAGCATTCTTTACCCTGGAACTTGGGCCTACTAGCTGCCATTGTCTGCCTCTGGGCCATTTTTAGCACAAGCATGAAGGACCCGGTGACCAGTGGTTCTTCACCGCTGACTTATAGGCACTCAGAGTGAGTGATGCCTCTGCTCACCGTGCTAGTGGAAGCAGTCCATTCATTCACTCTGAGCCAACAAAGTTATGAGAGCTTTTTTATTCTTATGAGCTTTTCTGGTAACTGGGTTTTCCTGATGCACATGGTGAATTCTTTGATAGATGCTGCCCTCCATGTCCCTTCGGTAAATGCCCCGTGAGTACCCTGGAAATAGATGGATTATTATATGGGTGGGTGACTGTGCCGCAGCAGAGCAGTTCAGTATGCCGCACAGGAAGTGCAGACTTGAAGCGCAAGACACAAACTCCAGGGAGCAGCTCTATTAGGATAGAAAATGGCACATCCCAGTGGCACCAGGGAGGTTTTTGGTTTAACAAAGGTAATGAAGGATTCACACTGGAAGTACATACACAGAAAATTCTTCAGGCTGCAGTCTGCTGCAGTGTCTTTAGACAATTGTTATGTTTTATCTTACTGACGGCACTCAGGGTACGTTGTTAGACGCTGTATTCCGTCTGTATGCTTACAGTACAGCTACTGTTGACCATCCTGGATGTGGTGACCTTATGCTGACCTTGCAAAACCTAGAGGTTGGCGCTCTGGGCATTAGAAAAAAAAACAACAACAAAAAAAGCTTTGTCACAGCCGGCAAGCAAATACTGAAGGGAACAGCTGCGAGTTTTGTACTGACCATGCAAACTGCTGTAGGCTTTGTAAGGTCATTATATGATAATGAAAATCATTACAGAATTACATGGGGGTTTAGGACATGAGAGCAGTAGGGAGGGGAGGGGAGGGCCACATTGGGTTTGATAAATGGACTGTGAAGGTGCCCATCTGGCCCTCTCTATGGCTTTTTCTTCCTGCTCTTTTATCCATTCTTATCCTTTACTACCCCTCTTTCATTCCCCTTCTATGTTCTCCAGTGGGCCAGTGTAAAAGCGAGCAGACCCGAAGTGAAAGATTAACAGAGTGAAAACCTAACTCACCTCTGTGGAGTAGAAAAAGAGGAGGGTAGACAGGCAGAGGTGTTTATGACCCAAAGCAGGGTTTGTGCCTGACTTGGCAAACTCTGTCTTCCCATCTCTGAGTGTGGGCCAGTAGAGTAGGCAGTCATTGACCTTTGGCACTGGAAACAGTTGGGCAGCTCAGGATGTGTGAACAGGGTGTAGTTTGGAGGCACTGGGGTGGTAATATATTACACAGTTTAAAACAGTCCTCTTTATTTGTGCTACAGTTTTTGTTCTCCTCAGATTATATAGTGCATGAAAACAAAGATTGAACAAATTTGTTACTGAAGCACTGAGAGCGCTGCAAATTAGCAGCATTTTGGATTTTCAACCAAATTTAAAAAAAGAGCAAAATCTGCAGCAGTGCAGACAACAGTGGACACGCACCATATTACGCTGAGAAATTGTTTTGATAATGGACTATACAAATAAACTTGTAGAATTAGGTTTTCTCTCTCTCTTCACAAGGACAGCAACTTTTAAACCATAATATTGGTCCTTGTATGTTTATTGACATTTCTTTATATTTAGTTTCTTCCTTAGTTTAAAAAAACAAACCAACTAATTAATTTTTAAAATAGTGTCGGGCAAATATGCTTTGGTAATTCTATTCCAGTGACCCCTTGACAAGACCAGGAGTTCACTCAAGCTGTACAGGTTGGGATGGCAGTATTATAACTATACAATCAGAATTTGTGGTGTAATACATCTGTTCCCTGTGTTTGCTGCTTTTCTCCAACTTGTTGAAAGTTAGTGAGGTCTTTATCCCAAGACAAAGGAAACATCAGCTGACATGGCAAGCAGAGTTAAAAGAGCAGAGAAGGAGGTCCACGTGTTCACAGCTGCACTCATCACTCAGCTGTCCAGTTTGACCCATGACCCCGCAGAGTTGTCCCCCAGCCTCTATCGGCTTTATGTTTCCTGCCATTGTCATCCTCTGTTGTCCTCACCTGGACAGGCCGCTTCTACACAAAAGATCCAGTCTGTCATCAAAACCACGGGTCACTCAGGGGCATCAGGGGCTAGAGAGCTAAGGTTGAAGCTGTGCCCAGCCAGGGATGACCCCACCAGTGTTGTCAGTTACCAATTGCACCCCTGTGGAGATGCACAGACACAGAGAAAGGAGAGAGACCTTCCGCGGCTGGCGCTTCATTCTGGGAGTGGTGACATTTCTTTTGTGTTGTCCCTGACAGACTCCGCCCCGATTCCTGCGCTGGGGTGAGAGGGAGCTTGAAGACAATGAAGGTCCCTCTGTCCCAGATGAGAGCTGGAAAGATTGTTAGTGTCGTGTCCACAATAAAGACAGACAGATCACAGCCTAGTCTTATGGAGCCAAATCTACTAAAAGTCTTAGAAGTGGTGACACCATACTGGGATTGCTATAGTGGAATAGACAATTCACTTACTCTATACAGTCAAGTGTTCACAGACACAGGTTCCCATCCATCTACCGCAGTTGTCACCTATTCATGAGTCAGGGTTGTGAACAACCATTCCATGACTTAGGGTACAGGTGTAGGGGACGGTGCAGAGAAGGTATCATCGGGTTGTTAAAAGGTAGGTTTAATTAGCAGTGGTGGTGATGTTTGGACTGGCATTTAACCAGAGTTCTGGTTTGGGGCAGGTTGGTACGGGCATGTTGTCAACTGTGCCTGTGTGATGTAAGTTGCAACTCGAGGTGACAGGTTAATCAGATCTCCCAGACAGCAGCCCCACATTTACATCTTCATCACCCCCCACAACAGTGGTCCTGTTTTGCAAGCAGAACAGACAGGGCTGGCCCAGTTTGTTCTTCTTTGGCACGAGTTACAAGCCAGTAGTTTTGCCGGGCGCATACTTGTATCTCTTTACCTCAAGGGTTTTTTTTTTTTTCCACTGCAGCGGTGGGTAAACACCTGTGTGTGGTGGGCTGAACTCCCAACCCGCAACCATGTTCTGTATCTTTGTTGTCTATGCGCCCTTTCCTTTGTACCACCTACTTTTGCCGTCATCTACATTGCTGTGTTTACTTTATTCTGGGCATTGAGGGAGAAAACAAATAAGGACATGTCATCTGCCTCTTTTATCGCCGGCCAGCCTGTAATTAGCGCAAGCGCAGTGGTTAGCCTGAGACTCTGTCATCTAATTTGTCTGTCTTTATCTAAAACATGTCTGTGTGGTCCCTTAGACCAGCTAGGTTCGTGCAGCGAGATTGTCTGTGGCCTGGGTGTTTGTGAGGTGTGTGTTTGTGTGTGCTTGATTGTAAATTATGAGTTCTTCTCTCATGCACCCACCCCTGTTAAGCAATCAGTCAGTTATGCATGACATGTCCTGACCTCAGCAGAACCTCACAGCTGCTGTTTCCGTAGTAATCGTCCTCCCATCCTAGTTTGCTTCCATGCTAGAAAGTACATCAGGCTCTGTCTTATTCTTGCATTAATGTGTTTCGAACAAGATGACAGATGATTCTGTTTATTTACCTTCTACTTACGGCACAAGTAAATTTTACCCATGTAAATATGCACGTACCTCTATTTGCCTGCTTCTCGTGCAAGTTAGTAATTAGATGTTAAGGTACATGCTTTCACTCGTTCTGTGGTTCGGTGTGGGAATAGAAGGCTTGCATTAGCAAGAATCAGTATCGCACTCATGCTCTCTTTTGTAAAATTCCTCTGCTTATCCTTGACTTGATTCACAAGTACATTAAATTATTTACAGGTTTTAATGAAAACAGTAATTTCATAATTATGCATTCACTGAAAGAACTTGGCAAAGAAATGCGGCACAGAAAGCAGGAAAGAGAGAGTTGAAAATGCCATTAAAAGTCCCACAGCCATTTAAACACACTTGTTGCAGAGACAGCTGCCCATTAAACGCTGCCTTTTTAATATGGAAACAAGATTTGTGTTTGGAATAGACAGTGTGGTAAGGGGTGGGGTAGTTTTGGGCCTGTTTTACTGGTAGTCAGGAAAACCAGGACATTCTTTCTGGTCAAACCCAACATCCCGTAGAGCTGATAGAGCATGATTGGGTGAGGATGTGTGGTATGCATGTGAAACAAACACTGAGAACATAACATTATAAGAAGATGGAAGTTGTGCTCATGGAAAACACCATCTTTACAGCGTGTCTACTCCAAATCCAGTTTGTTTTTGATTGGAGTTATGTGAAAGTGCTCATTGGGCCTCTCTATGAAGCACTTTTATTTAAATCAATAAGTTAGTTCAAACCGCACCACTGGGAACCATGATAATGGGACATGTATGCCTCGGTTAACACAAAGACAGTCTGTATAACAGATGCTTCTAAGGTTTCATTGTGTTTGGATATTGTTTATTACAGGCACTTTTTTTTTTTGGAGGTTAATTACTTTTGTGCTGCTGTTTAATGCTGGAGTCAAAGAGCTAACTGCAGCAATGTATGCAGTGTTTAAATTTGCACATATGTAGATTTTACATGTATGCACACCACATGCTCCATCCTTTCTCTTTTTCCCCCGACCCCATCTACCATAACCACCCCACCTGGGGAGCCCTCCAACCCTCCCACTCCTTATACACACATCTTTCTCCCCTTCTCTGTTAATTATAACCTACGCTGCTGGAACACTTCATTTCATAGCAAGCATATTGTCTCTTCAAGGCTGGCAGGCAGGTCATAAATTATCCTGAAGGTGAGGATGGAAGTTGGAGGAGATAGTTATGAAAATTTCATCTGTCTGCCGTAGCGGCCGCAGCTGCTCCTGTCACTAGCCGTGTGCTGGAGGAATTACACCGGGTCAGCTTGTGTGTGTGTGTGTGTGTGTGTGTGTGTGTGCGTGCATGCATGCGTGCATGTGTTCTTCAGTTTGTGCATCTGCATAGAAACGTTAACGCATGCAAGCAGCTACAGCGAGCACATATATACAGCACTAATGCACGCACGTCTTTGTGTATCTCCACATTTGTCCCTGTGTTTGTGTGTGTGTCGTGTGGCAAATGTGTACAGCAGGTTGGCCAGGTAAGACCTGCCTGTCAGTGAGTGGAACATCTCTGGCGTTCCTGTCACCCCAGGGCCCCCAGCTTTGCCCCGAAGCAGGGAGGCTAGAAGGGGGGACAAGCTTGCAGAGCCGTCCCCAAGCTGTCTCTGTTCATTACTGCTACAAAGACGGGACGTGGCCGGCAGGTGGCCAGACCTTTAGTCCTTACCTACTGTGATCATCTGCTGCTCCACTTTTTTTTGCATGTCTAGGTGGGTGGGTGTGCAAGTGTGCTCGGGAATGAAAAGATTCAGAGGAAACCCGTGACTTATGAATTTGAGTGGAGACCTGCATAATTTATGTTTGACCTATGAAATTGTGTTTGTGTTTGTGTACCCGCGAGAGCGCTTGACTAAATGCATATGCTTGCATATTTAGAAATGGACAGAAATCCTGCATTTGGAGAACGGGGAGCGCTGCTGCTTTGGCACTTTCTTGACGCAGCATAGAGCACCTCTCTCGACAGACAGCGTCTCAAAGTGGCAATTAGTAAGAAAAGAAAAACACTGTACAATCCCACTCCCCCATCCACTCCTATGTCAATCTGCAGTTTCCTGCAAAAATTCTATTAGGGCCAAAGTCCATAGCTGTTAATTACAATTCTAACTAGCTTGCCTCCTGACGAATGGATGGCTTCAGCAGTGATGTTGGATAAAAGGGATATCAGCGATTTCACTTCCCTGTACAAAGGCAGCTTCTGAAATGGGTCATCAATCCCATAGTGATAAATGTCTGGTGGAGTAATGGCTCTCTTATCGGCGGCGGAGTTACTGCAGATATTTGTAATTAGTGTAGCCACACAAGTCCCCAACAGATGTTTTTGAGGCGGCACAATATTAAAGCCTAAATGGGAACTTTCTGAAAATAATAGGGATAGTTAGAGCTATTGTATTGTGGCAGGCATAGGTGATTCTCGGGAACTGAGTCAGTGGGAATCTGTGTATGTGCTCGGCTGCACAAAGACATACGTTGCACACAAATGTGCGAAGCCACATGTACACACATTCACGCACACACTCATGAGCTGCTAAATACACAGCCTGAGGTCCATCCTTCAGTTACTGTGCTCAGTAGGCACATGACTGTGGGAGCCACGGGGCTCCTCTTCTCCTCCTGTTCCTCCTCCTCCTTCTCCAGCCCTAGAGGTAGCCACTGCTACGCCAGGGGGAGTGAACAATTCACTTTTAACTTCCATTTCTCCTGTTTTGGGTCGAGATTCACTCGCCGCCCTGAAGTTTTTTTTTCCCCTTCTTCCTCCTCTTCCAGCTCTCATGAAATCACAATGTGATGTATTCAGCCTGAGGTGTAGCTCTATTCACAGTGCAGTTTGACACTACCAAGCCTTGCTCCCTTCTGTTTTCACAATGTATGTGTACAGATGGCCTACTGACAAGTCTGTACCACTAATAAAATTGTCTTCGCTGTAGCTGACAGATACTTTGCAAAGCTTTTTAATAAACACTTGAAAGAAAAGACTCCTGTTTTTTATAGTTCTGTCTCCCCCTCATATGTGTATATAAAAATATAGACATTATCGAGAACCACTGCAAGTAAAGCAACCGCTGAGGCCTGTTTTCTGTTGCCAAAATATATACTTGTGAACCCATCATCCGACATGTCCACAGACCTATACACACATGCAGCCTGCCCAGCACTGACAGACGTGTAAGCAGATGCAGCCAGAACTAGTAATGGCAGGTGATTATAAGTGGCACACGTGCCAAACTAATTAAACCCCTGGGTTGACAGCAGCATTTGGTAGCACTGGCATTCTGGCATGCTGGCATTAGAATAATTGTAGCAGCAGCACATTTCACCTGCGAGACTGCAGCTAACAGCATCATTTATTTTACAGCAGCCTTCACCGGATGTTTCCGCAGAGGCTCGAGTGTGCCTGCTTTGCGTTTGACATGCAGGGAAACCTCTGCTGTAGATGGGACGGCTTCTCTTCGTGGTTTTTGGACAATATATATTGCTTGACGGTATATTGCATTTATATTTTACGCAGTGTTTAAGTGCAAAATTAAATTTCATGTGAGATGTAAGAATATCAGCAGATATTGCATTTGTTGGAATAATGGTGCAGGGAGCACATATGTATTTCTTTTCAAGCAACTTAACTGTTGTAACTGCGTACAAACGAGGCCTATAGTTACTTTTTTTTTTTTTAGGGCAGCAAACACAATACATTTAGAAAGCTGTTAGACTGAAATGTAGGCATATCTAGACAAGTTACAGCTGTGGCTTAAAGCTGGTAATGTCATTTCTCATGCTAAACACACCCTCGCTTACCACAATGCTGGACCAACCTCACACCCATAAGGCTATGAAGCCACCCTCCTTGTGGGGAAATGTGAGTTCCACAAAAGAAATATCGCTTCTCTTAGGGTTTCATCTTATCAGTTAACAAAGAGCACAGCACATGTTCTCACATGCTTTAGAGCACTGACTCAGGCGCAGCTGTGACAAAATATGTCAGACATACATATAGTGATTTGGATTTCAAAGGAAATAAAAGGGGCAAAAGATGCTAAATGAAAAGTAGTTAAGAAAAAGTTTTAAAAATATCAAACCAAGAAATACAGAAGTGATTTGAAGCATGGCAGATTCATCCAGTCAGGCAGGCTGACCTACCTCTGCGTCTCTCCCATTCAGGACACACTATAGCAGACAAGAGACAAGGACAGGAGGACGAGTGTTTTAGATTGTTGTGTTCTCGGGTCATCACTTCTCCAGCTGGAGGGCTGGAGCTGCAAGTCTTTCTCATAGAGGTCAGAACTGTGCCAGGAGGCCAGAGAGACTGCAACAGGAGGCCCACCTGCACACGTTCTGTGCATCTCTTTTTGTACTCTTCTCTCTTACAGGCACACACCTGGATGGTTGAGGAAGAATTTAAGCATACTTTCAGTTTTGTGGAAACTACACTGTCTCTATCTGACTGATTCATCTTATTGCCTTGTTCAGCAGGTGTGACTAGGCCAGGTGTGTACCGTGCTGCATCACCAGGTGTCTGTGTGTATCCGTTTATGTAGTCTATTGAGTTGGGTTATGCAAGGTGCTTAAGCATGAATTGTCAGATTTATGGTTTGCAGAGTTGCATATCATAGACTTTAATCTCTACCAAGACTGCATACAGCTATGCTTTAATATTTGCACATTGTAAATCACAATGGTGACAAATAGGGCGCATTCTGTTCCCACACATTTTCCCCAGAGGTTTTGCTGTCGTGTCCACTTGCACATAATTGCGTCTTTGCTTTGCCACATATATATATATCGCTTGTTGAAACATCACTTACTTTTTTCAGGTTTTATTGCAGTGCCCAGACTGCGTTCACTCTCGAAAGCTACTGTGTTAAGCTTGTTGTGAGAAGAAGTGAAAAATCAGCTCTTTGAAGGCACAACGAAGTGGCCGATGGCAGCTGATAGCTGGAGCTTAGTGGATCCTCATTATGTGCTGTAGCAAGCTGATTAAAACATTTGATTTGCTCTTAGTGTGTGTAAGTGTGCACTCAAATGCCTGTGTGTGTCTCATGCATGGACAAGTGTGCTTGTGCTTGTGCATGTGCGGAAGCGTAGGCCTTCGGGCTGCCGCGGTGTGTTATCTGTTTTTTCAACCTTGTCATACTAATTACAGTCCATATTTACTTACATTCTCTTTTTGTTTTCTGCCCTTGATAGGCATCTGTGAGTGCGTCTTTCTAGGCTGCTCTCATTAACAAACTGATGATGTGTAAAAGGTCTATCTTGTGATGATAGAGGGAGCTTTTCCCAAAAAAAGGTCATGATACAAATGTTGTCAGCTTTTTGCAATCACAATGAATAATTTGCTATTATCAGTGATGCCGTGTGGCTTTGCCACTGAGTTTTGGTTGGGGAATACTCCATGTTCACATCGTATTAAAATAGGGGAAAAAAGTCATTACAAATTCTATATATTTTAGGTTTTTTAAATTTTAATATTAGCCCATGATAATTCACTGGTTCCTGGTCTGGTAACTACTAAACGTAGCACAAAATTAAGGAAATATGGGCTCGGTCGATTGTTGGAATAATGCTTCTTGGCAACAAATCTTATACCATTGGAAAGCCTGTTTTTCCCACCCCCTTAAATGGTGCCACCTTTGTCAGAAAAATGCATTTGTGGGTTGAGCAGCAGAGTTGAGTATGTGGATTGCGCCCGCGAAAAATTTGCCAAATCTTTTCTGCCAGTGCCAAAACAGCTTATTCCGATATTGACTCTTATTTGGTGCCGTTTATTGGATTGGATGATTGAAATCTGACGAAACAAGACAAATAGTCAATTTAGCAATTTTTTCATTTAAACAAACAGGGGCCTCGGTAGCATGTGGAAGAACCATACACACCTCCTCCTCATGCTGGTCGCCAGCTTGGTCACACACTGCTGTGAGATGGCATCCCATTCTTCAACCAGCATTTCTTGCAAGTCTGCCAGTGTGGGTGCACACCCAATCTGATCCCAAGTGTTCCGCTGGGTTGAGGTCAGGACTGCAGGCGGGCCATTCCATCCTCTCCACCCCCAAATTCTGGGGGTAGTCTCGGATAAACCCCACTCTGTAGGGGCAAGTGTTGTCATCTTGGAAGATAGAGTTCATTCCCAGACTGTGGAGATACGGGATTGCCACTGGTTGCAGAATCTCATCTTGATATCACTCTGCATTGAGTTTGCGTACAGATGATGACACCTGCCGTTGTCAGCACCTGGAGTACCTGAAACTCAAAACAAGAGTCAGTTAAATTGCCAAACAACACCAAATAAAAGTGCAATAGCAGAATAAGCTGTTAGGCATCGGCAGGGAAGATTTGGCAAGTGTTTCATGGGCACTACCCACCTACTTAACTCTGCTGCTCATTTAATGTGGCTCCATTCAAGGGGAAATTAACACTTCTTGTCCTAAGTTTATGTGAAGTCCTGTACTTGAGTCACATCACTTAACAGCAGGTTTACTAAGTAGCAGAACTGCAGTGTTTAGACAGCAAAAGAGAAATTAAGCATATTTTTGCTCTTTTGTTTCTTACCCGTGTTCACCCCTGTCAAGTTACTGATCATGTTCACTGCGTGGGTCGCTCACTGCGCATCACCCTAAATCTGTGGCTGACTTCTTGGAAACGCTGTTTCTGATTAACCAGACCCCCTTTAGTTAACTAAACTGTCTACAACACAATAAAGAACATCATTATGCAAGTGTGCAGTGAGTGTGTTAGAGAGAGACAGACAAATTTACAATAGGATTTGTAAATGGTTAAACGGGACAGGATGCTGTGTGAGTATGCGTGGTGGAGTAAGCGGGGCAAATGGCCGACATCTGAGTTTTATATGGCAGAGGTGGGTGGTATGGTTTTTTTGTGTGCATGTGTGCATGCGTGCGGGATTTGAATGGTTTTATAAGTGTGAGTGACTGATTTCCAGACACAGAGCACAGTGCATCCTGAATGGTTAAATGGCATTTATTCAGCCGGTTAGTCTGGGAAAACATATGGTGCCATTTGGAGGCCCAGACTGGTGCACGCTGTTCTCCTGTAATTAGACTGGCCCAGTAGAGCAGCTACATAACTGCTTCATGATAACCACCCTACTGTAGCCTACAGTGCTGCTGCCACCCAGCCCTGGCTGGAGCACAGGAGCAGCACACCACATTACACATCCTATTAACACAGTGTTCAACACCAGTGACACCACAGCTTTGGCAGCTGGACATTTACGCTGAGGCCCAGATTTACTGTACATATGTTGGCAAACAAAAATGCACTGCCCTGCACCTTTCGTTATGTTTGTGTTTGAAATATGCATACCGTTTGATTCTTTGGTTGCATTTTTGATACATTTAGGATTTTAGTGAATAAATCCTATGTAGCAATGCCTCTCACTAATAGTTTTAGTTTATAGAAAGGTTAAAATTGAGTTAAATAAACTTATATGGAAAGGGAAAAAAGGTATATTCACATGAAAACCATTGCTTATAAAACCTTAAGCCCCTGCAATATAAATGTCAAATCTAAGTATATCCACAGCATATTGGCACAGCTCAGTGAATTTAAAGTTTCAACTCCACATCCACTCTTCTTTTGATCAGATTTTGCATTGTTTTTTTTGCATTTTTTAATATGTAATTGGTCACATTGGTCAAGGTTCTTTTTTAGATACTTCTTAATGAAAATTTCTTAAGTCCTCTCACACCTTGGACATAATTATTTCTGGGAGGTAATTTGGATCAGTGGCTTGTTGCTGCCTGTGGGGCATTTGCATGATCAGACCTTTGTCTGAACATTACTTCACTAGTCGAGTAAGTACAGTACATCTGCAGTACTGTGCAAAAGTCTTGAACCACCATCTATTGAATAGGCCTGCACTTCACTGTCATGAGTATAAGATTCTTTCTTTCTTCCTTATTGTCTTCTTTTTTAAAAAACAAAAACAAAAACAAACAAAAAACTCCCAATCCTCCAAGATCTGGGGAGCAGATTGTGGGTTGAATGTGTGGGTTGTACTGGCAGAGCTGTGGGGTGTCAGCTGGGCTGTTGTCACGTTGGGGGAGGACAGCCTGGCAGCCCAGTGGGAAGGCTCTTTTAGAGGTACACTGCTGGGAATCGAACTGAGTCAGCGCCTGGTCTAAAACATGCGCACAAACACACACACATCAACACACTCTGAGGTGGTTAGTAAAGAGAGCGCACGTGCACGTGTGGACGACGGTGTCCAAACCTTGGATAAAGACATTTCTTCCCTTCATTTATAATATCTGACACCACCAGTCTGCCCTTTCCTCCGCCCTCATCAGCATCGTTTCACAAAGATCACAGACACATGCACTCTTCCACTCTAAGCAGCATTGTGTCTGCAGTTCTTCTAATGACCACTAGAAACTGTCTTAAAAAAGTTGCTATTAAAGGAAGAATATTTTGCAGTATATGTTTGATATCCTGCGCCCAAATTTAGATTTTATGACATAATTTAATGCAAAAAGATGTCTTTAGAAACTGAGGGGCAGCTTCACAGAAACTACTGGGGTTTTTCACATCAGTGTTTGCATGATTCAAATACCTTGGTGGCATTATAGGACATTTAAGGGTACGTCAATAATTGTCACCCTTTTACTTTACACGTTTCAGATACACTGTCATATGTGCAACTAGAACCCCCCCCCCATTTTGAACACATACTACAATTACATACTGTACTATATACTGTCTGTGTCCAGAATGGGCTGTCTGTGTCTATTCTTTTACTCTCTGTTTAGCAAGTGCAGCGTGTGAGAGCACTGCAGAATTTGCATATGCCGCCATGTATATTTCAGTAGCATTTAACACACACATCACCGGCAGTGAATTATGCATAGGGTCGGTACAGTGAAGGTGCTTGTTTTATGCACTCGTGAAGGAAATTGAACTGTGTTTTCTTCTGCTCGTGACACTCAAGGCCCAGGGCCCATTAAAGTACACAGAGAAGGATGCCTATAAATGGACAGGTAGTGCACACCCTATTCCCCTCGAATAAAAGGGGCCTGGTATCGGACAGATTCTGATGGCTACTTAATAGTTAACCTCTCCAAAGGGACTGACTGAGGTTATTGTAGACTGTGATGTTTTTTTTTCTCTTTCATATATGAATGTTTATATATGTTTGTTAAATGTGGTGCTGTGGTAGAGATGAGTGACTGAATAATTCAAAACTGGCATGTCTCACAAAATGATGCAAACCTGTGCATGGATTGTCAGTGGGTGGAATAAAGTGTTGCAGTAAACACAGCCTAAAAGGGTCTTATGCATTATAGACAAGCCTTTTGAAACTGTTTTCTCATATGCAAATGGAACACAAACAGCTGCAAAGGCTTAATATGAATCTCTCACAGCAAATCCAAATGAGGCATTGGGCTGTTTATGTTTATATTGTGTATGCTACTACTAGAAAAGGTTGGAGGATGTTTGTTGAGGCACATGAAAGATACAATAAAAGCCTCAATTCCACAGCTATCAGTGTTTACTTTAAAGAATGGGTGGTTCGAGCTGTGTCTTTTCCACCACACAATAGTTGTGTTCTCATAAGCCTTTTCTGGACTGCTGAATAGACTGCAGAGGATGAGCTTCATTAGATATGTCATTTAATACACCTATGCTCTCCCACTGCTCTATATTTATCCACTTGCGGGTCTCTAACAGGCCCTCAGGTCAACACATTGTGTCCCTACCTGTCAGCTCAGCAGTGGACGGGACATATGTGGTGGATAGAGACAATATGAAGCCACCTGCTAGTCACCCTTCCCTCTTTTTTTCCCCCCTCTCTCTTCTCCTCCTCTCTTCTACTTCTCTTTGCCTCACCTTTCCATTGGATGCATTTATGGCTTTCATATTATTGCATTTACCTACAGTAAGCAAGGCTCTTGTAGTAGCGTTGGACGAGTACCAGTGAATCAACTATTTATTTTTAGCTGGTTCACTTTAGCCACTGCTGCATGGCAAATGAAGATAAGCCTAGCCTGTAATAAACAATCTCATAAATAGCTCTGCAGCTCAGTCCTCAATGGCCTTCGGGGCTTGTAAGAGCTTTATAACACATTTATTACCCATTATAACATCTAGGAGCATCAAGTCATAGCTTAAGATATACTAATTGAATTTATTGACATATATTGACTTTATGTTATTTTTAGGTTTGTGCTATTTGCCACATTGGTTGAGACCTGTTTTGGCCATTCTGCTGAAATGCTTGTAAACATCTTGAAATTAATGTGTCTTCTCCCCCAAACTTTGCCTGCATGTAAAATGTATATTTGCTTCTTTTAATTCTCATATTTTATTTTCTGACCTTTTTTTGACATATTTTTCTTCTTTCCAAATTTGTGGCTCTCAAAAGACAATAATAAACCTGGTCATCTAACATTAAAACCAGAAGAAGAAGAGTGAATTAAAACCAGAAGAGAAGTGAATAACATTGATTATCTCATTAGAGTGCACTGCTCTGCCTGGAAACCTTAGGTCCTCACATTCATTTGGATCATACTTTGACGTGCACTAATCATCATTGCAGACCAATAGATCCTTCCAATGGCAGAGCATCACTGATAGCAGCAGCCTCCTCGGGCATGACGGTGTACCCTGCCACACCACAAAAACTGCTCGAGGAGCACAACAAAGAACCCGCCACATTGATTTGGACTCCCGACTCGCTAGATCCTAAAGAGAACTGAATTTAAATTGTGTATGTTTTTAAACTTTGCTTAAAAAAAAAAATCAAAAAAGATACAAAAGTAGGAAAAATAAGAAAAAATTATTTCATTTTAATAATTTCAAATTTAGAACTGTTGGTTCAGGACAGCCACCACCAGTTGAAAGTTCCCTGTAAACAGTGATTTTATGTCTCTTGAGGTTACTGCTGTATCAAATTAATTTTGGGTTACAGATAAAGATCTTAATAAACATCTATAATTTTTTCATTTCTTTTTTTTTTGGTATCTGACTGCAATTTGCACCTATTCAGCAGAATGGCCCCTTTAGGGTTTCACTCAGTGCACTGTGGCACCAGAGAAAACTGAATTCAATACTTTCCTCAATTATATTGCCACTTGGTATTCCGAGTCTGGTAAGAGAAAAGGAGAAACCATTACTTTGTTAGCCAAAAGCACACATCCACTCAGAACAGACGAAAGGGCCAGCATGGGGAATAGAGATATTTGATGTTGAATCTCCCCCTATTTACAGTAGGATGCCTGAATAAACGTGTTCAGAAGCTGGAAAGCAGCATTATGACCCATAACCCCAAGGTATTTGAAATGGAACAGCAGGACTTACTTTGAAAAAGAATAGGAGATGTGCTCTGGGCTCACTGTTTATACCTTGATGTGATTTGGACTGAAATATAAAAAAAAAGAGCCTGTTTATCTGTTCTCTCCCTTTCGTCCATTGCTGAAAATTGCTGGGTTTTAGAAGTGGAAGCTATTCAGATACAGTGCACTGCTAGTAGTGGTTTTAAATCACATCTTTTGTTTTATTGTCTAAAGCTGGCAAAATATATTCAGTGAGTATTATTTAAAAACATTTTCATGATACTTTTCCTTCCATTACCATTCACTATTTAAACTGAAAGTGTCAGTGCAGTCCACGTAACCACTGCATTTTCTTTGAAGGATGTAGTAGATAGACCTGGGCCTTGTTGTAAGGTCCAGATTTTCCATCATGCATTCTCTTTGTGCAGCATTTTCCCATAATGGTTTATTAAAGTAATTCTTGGGCCCGGATATCTAATTTTAGTTTCAGTGATTCTTTCTGCAAAAACAACAAAAAAACAATTTCAGCCTTTTATTCATTTATTCTTTTGTCTGAAAAGAGGCAAGGTCTCAGTCGTTCATGTTTTGGAAAGTCTGATGAGTGTTATTTGCACGGACCTCCTGCATGACGGAGATTTTCGAGCTGGCGTGGGGGGGGGGATACAAAATTGCAGAGTAAACCAATACTGGGCCGGTAATGTTGGGAGGATCCCCTTTCAAAGAGTAGAGTTGAATTTGTGCGCCTTATGTTTTTGATCTCTTACTGTACTCATTCCATTCCAGATGCAGTTGTTATCATAGTTGCTGTTGTTTGTATGTTATTTTAGCTTCTTTCCCAAGTAGCTATTTTGCAATTTGGGCTAAAATACAATTAAAGGTCCATCTGTTTCCAATGGTCCTAACGTCAGACAGATGGACTTGTCTATTGAAGCCATACCAGGATCCTGGCAGGTCAGGATCCAGGCAGGCTTGCAGTAATGAACATGCTAAATATGCGACCAGTCTGATTTCATCATAACAAGGCCTGCATGGTGCTTGAATGTGTAAATATAGTTTTACATTAAGTTAAGCTGTTGCACTTTAGCCTTGGCAATGGTCTAAAAGAATAACAGGACTTATGCCTTAGTGGTTTAAGTTTCACTTGCAATTGGGACTTGTGTCATTCATGCCTATATTTCATGAGACTGGTGCAGTTATGGTGTTATTGTTGACAAACCGAGATTTGTGTATGACCAAAGAAAAATGTCTGGTACTCTATAGTGGCAATTTGTCATGCTGAAGCAAAGCAATAAAGGCCTGAGTATGCATGCATATGCAATACCATAGCATTTCTGATAATATTCCTTTAGCTCATCCAAGCAGATGATATCATTTTCATATGTTCTCTATATTTAGTGTAACACCTCAATCAACTGAGAAGGCATGTGTTTTCTATAAAACAAAAGGGGGGGGGCATTTTCAGATTGAGACAATAATAAAAGCACAGAAAAGGCCACAGTGCTTTAGAGACCACTTCAACTTTTGAGAAGTCCTGGGATTTGTCACATGTTTTCATTTTGAAACTCCTCACATTAAGCTAAAAAACAAACAGTCCTGTATGCTGTTATAGAGTGGTGCTTGTACTTCCTGTTTGAGCTTGTTTCCTGTTGAGCTCTTACAATTTAACAGTAATGAGCAGGAACAACTGGAATATTTTTTGTAGTTGCTAGCTTCCGTGTTCCTACTAAACCTGCACAACAATAAACAATGTAATAGATCATATTATCCACTATGGACAGCTCTTGGAAATGCTTTAGGTATACTACACCACAGGGTTCTGTCTGTGGGAGACAGTTATGTATCTGCATGTAACTGATCACCCACTGTATTGGACTTACTTCTTAACTACAAGAATCTATCTACTCCTCTTGCCTTCCAAGCATGCAAGCACTAACATTTCTAGCACAGTTCTTTTACCCTGAAACAAGCCCGAGGGCTCTGACCAAAACTTGTCTAATATAGGAAAATTGAGCAGCTTTGAACTTTGCTGTTTTTGATAACTACTTGGTATGCTTCCTGGACGACAACCTGTGGGTTTGGTTTCCCAAGGTTTAATTCCTTTGATTAAATGCCAGGGCAAGATAGCTTGGCACTCAATAGGCCCTTTACCTTCCTCATGTCCTCAGTGTCTTGGGCTTAAAAGCACCCATGCTCTCAGCACACAGTAGCCCTCCTTAGTCCAAAGACTCTTATGCTGATAGTTGTTTTCCAAGTTTAAACTAATAACCTCCTTCCTGTACTTTCCCTCGTCCCTCATCCTGTTTTAGGTCAAGACGTCCTCTGTTCCTTTGCTCTGTTTATGCATTATGATTCATAACACAAGCGTGAACGTGGTACAGTGCTGCGCCTCCCTCTCCTTCCTCCCTCCCTTTCAGTGACCGAATGAAACCGATGGCAGGATCACAGCCTCCACAGATTAGCAATGCTCAGAGGAGGAACACAGTTGCTAGGGTAATTATGATGAGTGTCGGGCTGCTAGATACAGGATAATGCTTATGTATATTACTAGTGGATCAACTCCACAAAATTGCAGCTAATCAAGGAAAGGCTTCTCAGGCTAGCTCATTCAGGACCTCCAAATCACCACCATCTATAAGGTCACAACTGTCTTCTCACTTTAGGCAGCTGGATATTAAAGGAGATGATTTACAAAGTGGACACTGAACTTAGTAATATGTTATCAGAGAGTTTTACTTCTTGGTATCAACTTTATCTTTTATTTGAAGCCATTTCAAGTTCTTTATTTCAAAACTTTTTTTTTACTGAGCTAAGCTTAATATTCGAGAACACTGAATTTAGTGCAGGGATGGCAATGTACAGTTGCAAAATATGTTAATGTCTGTGTTGATGGCTTAACTTACAACACCGTATATTATACAATAATCCCCTCATCTCAGTCAAACCGCTCAAGTTTTGTGTTTGCATGGCTAAAGCCTAACTGTGCTGCATCTGTTTAAGTCTTCTGTCCAAAACCCAAACAGTTGTTTTGAGCAACAATATTTCTGCTCTATTATGGGAAATTGTCCTAAACCTTGAAGCTTGAAAAGTAAATGAGGTTATTTAGAGGAAGAAAACCTCAAACTTCAAATAACTGTCTCATATTTTCTGCATCTAGGTCCTGATGCATGCTTTGATTGGCTCTGTGTTCCTCAAAAGCTTTTGTTATGTATTTCAGTGCGGTGCAGCTGCCCAAAGACAACCACTGGATTTTGATGGAGATAGGAAACAAGACACCCTCTAAAATTGGCTGACCCCTCCCAGCACTCTGTACCCTCTCTGCCCCCGCCACAGAGATATGAGGGCACTCTGACATACTTCTGAGGCATCTTTTGTTGTTGTTTCTCATGGGTAAAATCTGCCCACTGTTATTCCATGAGAACCCTCCCCGTGCTCATGAACACAGGCATGCACATGCACACACACACACACACACACACACACACACACACTCACAGCCAAAACCAGTCCACTACAGAATATACAGCGTTGCAGTTTTCCTTCACACAAACCAAATACTACGTACTACAGTCAAAATATCACAGCTCAGATGAGATTAAGATCTTTGCCTACACTTACAAATTTATCACAGTAATTTGAAACAAATAGTGTTTTCAGACTGTTGAGCTTACTAACTTTTGTCTTGATTTTCAGATTAAAATTCTTGTTTTCCCACTTGATGCTGTAGGTAAGAATTACTAGAGATTCTAGTGCTGCCAATTACATGTTAGCAGTGGTAAATAATTCACTTTGCACAATGCCCATATACATTCCATGTTAAATGGATTCAGCAGCAGTTCAGAAAAGCCTGTGATTGTGAACTGCCAACCACACTAGCCTCTAAATGTAAATGAGGGCAGTAATAGGTGTAGCTGGTCACATGTAAATTATATGGTTTGGTTAATCAATAACTTAGCTAGAAGAGTAACGAGCCCACCTTTGAGAGTCTTAAAAACAAGTTCCTCCCGGCCTCTCGGTTTTCTCCACAAGCACACAATCGGCTGCTAGATTATTTAAAAACCTTGATACAGGCGTAGACGTCCGCTGGCCTCACACTAGTCTCTTCTGTGGCACTTATCCTGTGCCGTGCCATGACTCCCTAACACCAAAGCGATGTCCTATGGCATCTGAATAATGTAGAGAGTTGAGTCATCCATCATGGTAGATAGCTGCGTGACTGCAGTCGTGTGCTCGTTTGCATATACGCCTGTGTACATAAATATGTGGAGTACTCAAGATGGGCTCCATTACTTCTGCAGCAGGGTATCTCTTAACTCCTATCTCTTTAATTATTTATTTCATGAACAGTATATATATTTTGTTAGGGGTTATTGGGCCATGAATAAGCGTGTGTCACGGCCTTTTCACAATCCCTTATGAGCAAATCCCACCCCCATCCCTGGCTTGCCTCTAGCAGGCCCAGCTCAGAGTTCTCCTGATAGCCATGAAGGGATTTGGGCTGGATGGGCAGACCCTGACTGGGCTGATTGCTTTGAATGGCACTGGCTAAGGCTGCCTTTGAAAGCAGGGGCGTTGATGAGCGCCTTCTCAGAAGAGCCTGTGTAGTCACTGCCTCTGGGAGGGACCCTCACTAATACCCCAGCATAAGATATACAGGAAGAGGCAAGGATCACCAGTCACCCCCAGCCATACACACACACACACACACACGTAGAAATGCACACACCCACTTGTTTAGACAACAACAGAAAAGTACTTTCAGTGAACTTTTTGACTTTTACTTATGTTGCCTACTAGTTGATGGATCTGTAAGTCATTCAAACTAGACGATTTAGTAGCTAGTTTTATACACCCAACATACAGTGGAGTGAAGTTCTTGATATTATTTAAGTCCTCGCTCAGTTTGATGGACGGCATGCTTGACTTTGTGTATGTTTCGGGGCTTGAGAGTAAGCTCCAAGCAGCTTGCGATGTTCAGAAGAAAAGATTTCCGGAAGGTGTACATGGGCTCACTTGTTTTGTTCGCTGTTTCACCTTGTCCTTTTGTGCTCATAAAACACCTTGAACATGAGAGAAGACAAATTACAGCTTCAAATGCAGGTGTCCTAGTGCATTTTTATCTCTTAGCAGGCCCTGGGGCAACATTACCTGTGTTCCACAGGGCTGGCTGTGACATGGGAGCTGTCACTGGTGAGACTCTTGAGGCCCAGGCTATTGCTGTGAACAGGGTGGCCTTCTCTCTTTGATTGCCTGTCCCCCCAAGCAACAAGCTCTGAACTTTGGTTGGGTCTGCACTCAGCACCCCTGACCCCTAAACCCAGTTACCCCTTGACTTTGTTATCACCTCATTCATAGGAACAGGAATGTCTAGAATAAGAATACTTGGTGATTAACATGAAAACACATGCTAAAAAGCGTCATCCTCATTAAGGTGATTGGTGCAGGTCAGGGCATGAAGACGTCTGCGCTTTCGACTACTCGTCTTTACAGTGTTCATATATATGGAAAAATTTCCTAGGCGACGCTTGTTGATGTCAGTAAACCTTGTGTCAGAGTCAGAGTTCAGGATACGTGCTTGTCTTTCACGGCAGTTGAATGGCTTCAGGCGAAACAAGCTCATTTTGTGTGAAAGAGAGAGAGAAAGAAGGGGAAAAAGAAGTAGCAGTAAATTACTGATAAGTGACAGAGAACAGAGCTTATCTTGTGACAGCATCAGAGTGGAATGAAGGTCTGGTGTGTGTAATTTAACCCTTTGACAAATCTTATGGCGAGGCTGAAGGTGAGCGAAACGCAGACTCGGATGAACCGTGGAGAAGCATAGAGGGAAATAGGAAAGATGGCAAGAGGGGAGTGGGTGGTGCCCACAGCACGCCTGGTTTTATTTTCAATTGCAGTTTACGATTTTTCATGGTCATGTCTCCCCTGCCTTTTCAAAATAATCGGCTGTTGGTTTTTGCAAGTCTGGCCGCCTTTCATTTCAGAGGTTTGTTTTTGAAAAGGTTGCTATTATGGCCAAATGGTTTCTCTACTTCTCTAAACACAGCAAGGCATTAGGCTGGGCTCCGGTTTCAGGGCCTGGCTCCTAATGAGAGACCCAATCACACAGAGGGAAAACGCGGATCAGCCCTGCTACACCAGACCGAACCTGTGGTTTACCTCTTGAAACATAACCGCACTCCTCCGCTCCGTTTTTTCCCCCCTTTCTTTTTTTTTCTTCCGCTGTTGTTCCCTTCACCTCCTGTCATGAGTCTTCTCTTTTACAACCAAGCGTGATCAAAGTTGATTTTGCAGCTGCCAAAGTTCAGCACAGATGTGGAAATAAGTAGATTAGCACACCCGTCCAAATTTGGCCCAACAGTTTGCGTGGTGCTAGAATGTAATATGACCTTACATGGGAAGAGAGATTTACCCAAGTGGCAAAGGAGGCCTGAAATGTCATGTAAATATAGGTAGAATATTTAGGTACTAATAGAACACATCTTTCTGTCTGACGCTAATCGGCTTTTTTTCATTTTTCACAACTATCGGGTACAGTTCCCTTTATGCTTCAGGGAGAAATAGTGGTCTCTTGCCCTGACTGCCTGTGTATGTACTCACCTATTCTGTAAGTTTACATCATGATTCCTTTTAGCCACCCCATTCTTACTGTACAAAAGTGTGCAGGAAAATGATTTCTTAGAGAGTAAGAATGCTATTTCTGTCTCCTGTGCTAAACTTAGAAGCTACAAACAATCTGCTAGATTTGGGTATGTGGACACTTTTTGGGGGAGCAGTGTTGGGTGCAAAAGGTAGTGTGCACTGTATTCTATATATTGTCTTTTGCCAATCACACACCTGACAAAGTGCTTTCATTGTAAATGCATTTTGTGAACTCTTATGGTAGATTATTTTCATAACCCTATGGCTCTGTCTCGTGTCACTGTACATAGAACTCTGCTGTACTGCTGCCGTTGAAGTTGTGTGTTCTGCACTTTCGACTCGGAAGACCCTGTCACTTTTCTGCTGTAGCACTGACTCTTGTAACGCTATAGTGGAAAAGGCGATGGAGAAGAAAGAGAAGAGGCAGTCAGCAGTATGCATAGTCTTCTGTCACTCTGACACTCTTCAGTCTCCTTGCAGTGGGGACTATGATTTATGGAGGAGTCTCCATGTTGTAAGAACCTGAGCAGGATCACTCACTTCTCCAAGAAGAGAGAGGGAGAGAGCAGTCTCCTCTGTCCCCGGTGCTTCTTCTACACACCTATCTTAGCTCTTCTTATTTCAGTTTCTGTTTATAGTTTTGATGGATTATAAAAAAGCAATGCCAATACCTTCTCTTTTTCTCCTTCTGTTCTCTTCCCTTTTTTTCAAAGTGAGTGATTGTTAAACAGTTTATGTATTCTCTTTCTGCCTGTATGTTTATTGGAGGTAGTGAATTAGGTTTGAAACCATCACCGGAGGTTGTTTGAGAAACTTGAAAGGAAGCCCCCATAGCACAGCCCCCCCGCCCCCCTCCCTCTTTCTCATCCCCCACCCTCACTCGCTCTCTCTTTCTCTTTCTTTTTCTCCCTCTCACTCTCTCGCACACAACCCCACACTCTCAGCACAGTTGTCACACAGTGGCGCCGCTATCTGCACATTATTAGTTATTACTTTATCGGCTCCCAAAGCTGTCAGAAGACACCCTCCTGGAATATACAGCAGGCATAAACCATCAGTCCTCATTACGCTAGACCCATGTGCAATTTACACCCAGCTGCCTCTCACACACCCATGTCAACATGCTAATGTGTATGTGTTTTTGTGTGTGTGTGTGTGTGTGTGTGTGCGCGCGCGCACACTTCTATGCAGATGACAGGGCTGTACACACATGATATGAGCACACCTTTGAGGGAATGCACTCATATGTACGAATGGAGCAAAGCTAATATGCAACATGATAAAAGCATCCACCAAGGCCTTTAAGTATACGTTTGAAGTGAGCTAAGGTTTGTTTTTTTCAAGCTCAGCGCTGCTCCTCCAAGCCACAAGGAGGAGGCAGGGACAACATTGAAAAGTGCTGCTCAGGACAGCTGCAGCACTGTTGAACACACAGGTGTGCGGTAAAACCCCTGGAGGCACCTGGGACAGAACAGGGCCCAGCAAGTCAGACTAGGTGAGTTACTGCATAGCTAAGAGATATGGTGGAGCACAAACGTCATATCACCTGGAAAAAGAACCACTTTGTGTGTATGTGTGTCTGTCTATGTAGAAGGTTGAGATGGAGGGGTTGTTAAGATAAAAAAGCATCATATCAACATAATGAATTATGTTCTGATTCAGCCCTTGCATATTTTGCCTGAGGTGGCTGTCAGGAACAGATGTACAAGTCAGTTTCTCATCATTACTGTTAGTGCTTGAGTATGAAGATTGTGCAAATCAGACCTCCTGCGCCGACATGCCATTGGACGCTTATTACACAGTCCTGTTGCCAGTGAATAATCTTTGATCGTTTGATCTAGCAAAGTGGCCACATTAGCGCTCGCTAATTCCCTTGGCTGTGGCTTTGCAGACAGTACACATTCCTGAGGCTTGCTGTCACTCTGTGATTGTAAAAGTCGGGTATCTGGATCTTTCCTTTCCTTCCCACATTGTTTTCTAGAGTCATCAGTTGGGCACGCACACCTACCAATATTTCAGTTTCGGCAACGACATATACAGACTGGGGATGGAAAGTTTAAAATATTAATTTTGTCCTTCCAGGGACTTTCAGAGTCACTACCAAGGTGCAGAGCGTGGTGGCCCAATGTCTTATTTAGACATTTTATGGCGGTTGCTCCTTTAACTTGATACCCATATGTATGTTTGATGGAGAAAAAAAATTCCCATGTCTCTTTGATCATTGTTTTTTTGACCTTTTGGAAAATATTTGTGATGGTGTAATTAATACATAAGGTGGTAAGGCAGGCCATCTGCTAATCAGAAGATTGGTGGTTCGATCCCTAGCTGCTCCAGTCTGTATGCCAAAGTATCCTTGGGCAAGACGCTGAACCCCGAGTTGCTGCTGATGCATCCATTAGAGTGTGAATGTGTGTGAATGTTAGATGGAAGGCACTTAGAAAAGAGTGATTGTATGAATGAAGGTGAAAAGCGCTATATAAGAACCAGTCCATTTACTATTCCATTACAGAGTTAGAAGAAAGTGTTAACTTGCATTTGATGGTTATTTGTGCGTTTTGTTGTATCATTTTTGTTTTGGCTGAAATTACTGTGGCAACAAGTCATGCTGTTTTTGTCTTCGCCAGCCATTATTGTATGCTCCAATCCAGAGGAATGTGTGTCGCATATTTTTTGGGAAACTTTTTTGCGCAGCTGTTCTAATAATTTTATGGAGGGCACACTTTTAAGAAGGTCATGAATAGTAATATTGCAGCATTCAAGCCTTTGAAGCAATGCTGTCTCCAAATTGGTTATTGCGATAGAGGGAGACATGTCCCTATTTGTCTACTACTGCATTATCAAGAGAATGCAGGAGTCTGGATGGCCAGCAGCAACAGGAAGGATTTGCTAAGTTGCTCTTGGATAGCTGAGTCTCCATCCCACATAATGCTAAACACAATTATGCAAACTGTTTTTTCATTGAGAACAACGCAAAATAATGGCTTTAATATATGCCCTTACCTCCAGCAAGTGTTTTGTATGCAAATTAGGTGTGATTTCAGGGATGGAGAGGCGGAGTGTCTCTTGCATCCATCTTTTGTTGCCGGGTGGATTAAGGGAAATCTGTTATGGTTTGTTAACATGAGAGCTTTTGATTCGGATTGAAACGAAACCATGTGTAGAATTAGATTAAAGACAATGTGTGGTGAGTGGCGGCTCAGGCATGTACTGGACCTCACCCACCCGTACGCCAGCGCTCACCACTGTGGTCCCATTGTTTGGCCCGACTTCTGTTGTGAAGTGGGTTTTTGTCCTGTTTTTGTTCTGTAATGGGCTATAATAACTTATATAAATCACAGTGACTGAGCCGGAGCTCCTCGTTTTGGGCTTGGCATTGATGGAAGGCCTGGTTCTCCAGAGGACTGGTGAGCAGTAAGTCATGTGTATGGTGAGAGAAAGTTTGAAAGTCAGCAGGCTTTAAGTTTGACAGTGTTGTTTTGTTGTGAAGGGAATCAACCTGAGGTTTTCTTCTGGGGAGGAAGGTCAAATAAAGAAAGGGGAAAGCTTTGATAGTGATCTACAAACAGTGTGTTAGACCAGGACAGGTGAAGATTATATATATATATATATACATATATATATATATATATATATATATATATATATATATATATATATATATATAAAAAGGAGTTGAATTTGTGTGAAATTCCTCTCTGTCTTTTGCCTTGCCTGAAGGGCTTTATTTTGACACCAAAAGAAAGTGAGAAAAATATTGCTGGATTACAAAATCAGGCTGTTCTTATTAAAAAGAGTGTGCTAGCATCAACAAAAGGAAAGAGCATAAATAATGTCTGCTTAAGAACCATGCTCAAGTGGAAATGGGTGTGTTTCCTTTAATCCTAACTGACCTTGGAGGAGGTATGTGTTTGTGATCGTGTGCAGAGATGATAAATGAAGGAATGGAGAATTAGTTAGATCCGTCAGTGTGTTCATTACTAGTCAGTGATGTTTTGTCAATAGCAGGACTCACATTGTCTTGTAAGCTTTGGGCGGTGCATTTACTTGCACTGCTGGGAATTGTCTGTAACCCTGTTTTACATTGAAAATAGCCCAGAGGAAAAGGGGTAAGAGGGGAAAGAGGAGGGGGTGCAAGGAGTAACCACTGATTAATTATGCACATCCCTGATTGTGACATGCTATCTGCTGCTATTAATGGCCAAGGATAATCACTCTGGATTGTAATTGCAGCCTTTGACTTCAGAACTGTACTGCGTCCAACATCAATCTTCATGTGAAACCCCACAATTTGGTGAAGAACTTCATTTGAAACTGTTGTTGGGTTTCCAACTTATTTTCAGGGAGAGAAGTGAAGTGTTAAGGAGAAGAGGGGGCAAAAGGGTGGAGGTTGCTCTAAATGGTGTCAGCCATAGACAGGCAAGTTAGAACAGGGTGCTGCGATATTACTGTACACTGCTTGAGGTTATGAAAAATAATTAGAGATCTGTGTGGTAGAAAAAAATGTATTTTGAGGTATATGAAAGTTTTCACAGCCTTCATTGTTTGAACTTTTAATTCAGCTCTAAATGAGTGTCATTATTCTCTCACACATGGTATTATTGTGGAGAAAGCTATATGAGAACTTGGGGAGGGGGGAGGAAATATCACATTAAAATGTTAAATATGAGTTAATGAGAAAATACCACTCACCAAAGGATTTTGAAGCATCATCAAAACTGCCTCAGAAGCGTTTTAGGTATATTATTTGCTATGAGATGTATTTCTGTAAATGTAAATGGCTGTTGTAAGTCATATCCGTAATAACACTGCCTGTTTGAGGGAAAATATAAATAAGATAAATGGAGAGTTTATTCCCCATTTTATATAATTTCAGAAGATTTTTTTTTCATTACAGACTTGAACCTTGTAAAAAAAAAAAAAAAAAAACCTAAGTGAAGTTGAGGCTATTTTTTTTTTTTTTTTTTTTTGCCTTGTCCAAAAGCTTCTTTGGCAGTTTGTCTAAAAGCCGAAATGAAACATAGAATGTAATTAGAGGGAAGAGAAACTTTTAAGGGGGAATTTCAGGATGCCGAGGAATCAGATCCATAAAAGCAGATTTTGCTCCCCCATCATAGAGTATCCTGCCCAGCCAGACAGTGTCAGTACACAGTGTGTATAATGGGCCCCCTTTCCACTGAAACACTCAGCATCTTACTGTTTTTTTTTTTGTTTTTTTTTTACTTTATGTGTGTGTTTTGCTAGTGTCACACCTACCTTATATTAACCTCACAGTGTGGGTTCCAGATCCAAGAGGAAACCACAATATACAGACTTTCTTCTAGAAAGATGGGAAAGAGAGCTTGGTGGTGAAGAGTTTGCATGGTTTGCGTGGACAAAAATAACAGGTAGAAAAGCAGATGGGGGAAGACCGGGTGTGAGAATGAGGGAGACTGGACGAGAGAAATGCATGAAAAATAGCATGAAAAAGTCTGTCCTTTGGTTCTTTCTGGCCCACTGGCGAGGCTAAACAAACAGCGAATGCTTTGGAGAGACACATTAACTGTAACTGCCCTTGATCTGGCAGTGTTTAGAGTGCTGTCGGCACGGCTAATAAACACTTCATTTAGTTTTAATGGTGCCGGCGCCTCTACGCAGCCTTCAAAAGTACCCTTTATTTGGGTCATTTACAGCTCTTCCTTGAGGAGCACCCAAGGGACGGCAGATCCAGTCCACATCACTGTCTGCTGGAGCACTCCAGGCCTGGGGAAAATTAATAGGGCTATCTGGGAAAAATAAATAAGTGATGGGCTTTACCACTGCCAAACAGCCCTGAGAGCTTATTAAGGCAAAGTGAAGTGAGATCGGGCAGTAGAAAAAGAAATTTTAATATGAATTTTTCACCTTTTTATGTAGGGCAGAGCTAGTTGTTTTCTCAGTTTCATCCCTTTTCCCCTCTTTTATTCCATTTCCTTGTGCACTCTCTCCTGTCTTCTTCCTCATGTCTCTGTGTTCTTCTTCGACAGTAATTGTAAACACAGCAATTATGGATTGTGTGAGACTTAATTATAGCTCGTGCAGAGCCCTGGGGGGGCTCTGCGGAAGTGTTGCGGCTGATAAAAACGCCAGCTCATCAGCACCCCTTCAATGGTGGCAAGCCCCAGTGAGAGTGGACCAAAGGGAACCGTTCCCCCAGGGCCCTCCCAGCTGAAGGACCAATTAGTATTAGGCGGAATTAATCTTAACGGGACACAACCACTCAAACAGGTCCTCCCAAGGTGAGGAGGAATTAATGTGGTTGACTTATTGGTTATTACTGCTGTTGTTCGTTTAGGTCGTTCCCCACTCAGCGCATGGGCTTAGAAAGTCTCGATAGACCAGATCACCCTGTAGCAGACATGTGTTCTTCTGCGTGTGCCGTACCAAGACATGAGTTGGAAGAAGCTCCTAGATTCGAAAACAACGAAAGATGGAGAAATTGTGCCATCTAATTTTTTTGCTTTTCTTTTCTTTTTTTTTTTGCTTTTCATATTCCATTTATCTTTTCTGGAATGCTTTATAAAGTCTTTTTTTGAGGGTGGAAATTTTGAGACATAAAACTGCTTCTTGTATTTAGACATCCAAAGCTCAGCCCTATTGCCAGAGCTCATCAGGAGGGGGCACATATTGTGATCTATGCCCTGTTTCTGTATTGATTTCTGGGGAGCATGGCTCCATTAAGGTCCTGCCCGGGGGTGTGGAGGGGTCAGCGGGGGAAGTTGTGGGCTTCTGTGACCTCAGCTGCAGTTTACAATCGATTAACTCTGACTGGGAAGGGAGAAGGTCCTAGGGAAGTAAGCACAGGGCCCCACACGCGATTAGGCTACATTAGCCCTTTGGTCAAAGCTGTTCCAGAGGTTGCAGTAAGTTAATTAGCACTTTCTTATGATATCAGTGATGACAGGGGTAGAGCAGCTAGCATTGATTTGGCTTTACTCTATTTCAGCCTTGGAGACTAACCACCATAGTGCCGGATACTCCCAACCTCCCTTTTTCAAATCAAGCACAACCAGCCACGTCACTGCCAGGAAAATGGTTTGTAAGCAGTAATCCCTTATGACCACTAATATGCTGCTAGTAAGAGCTGATTTTGATAATTAAAGTGTGACATGTTATATGAGAATGCTGAAGGGTCTTCCTCTGTTTTATTTTCAATGTTGTCTTCTTGGTTTTTTTTTTTTCAAACACAATATAATGAACTTCAGAGGGCTCATGGATTTGCATTCATGGCTTCTGACGGTTTGGAAGGTTTTGACAACTGGGGGGGAGGTTACTCTTTTTGCAATAGCCATACATTGACTGGATTGCATATGGCAAATAAAGCTTGAGATAGAGGTTTTCTACTTTGACATCCCCTCACATGTCTTCCTCGTGATGTGTGTTTTCATCTGTGACTGTTTATTGTCTGCCATTGTGTCCCATTTTTATCAAAAGAGAGCAAAAAGAGCCAGCACTAATTTCTTGTTTTGTCAATTAAAGTGTAAAGGTGTCAGAAGATGATCGTCTTTGTCTCCCTCACTTACCACATAACAAACATCTCCCTGTCTCATCACGTCTCTCCAGTAATCCCTTTGTTGTTTGCCAGCCATTTTCTTTATTTGGCCTCCTACGCGGTTCTTGTCATTCTTCTTTACCGTGCCATCATTCTTTCTTTCTCGCACTACGTCTTTCACTCTCGGCTGCTGGTCTCACAGTACTGCCTTTGTTAAATGAAAGGTTTGCCAATAGATCAATCACACTCTTTGTTCTTCCTCCTTTACAGTACACTGCTCTTAATATTGTTTGTTTTACCAGCAGCTAAACTGCGTTATACCTTCTTTTTCTCTTTGTCTGTAATGCTCCATCTCCGCCTGTCTGTTTTTGCTCGAGGCCCAGCCACGCAAGTGAACAGCGACAGATGAAGAACCTTGTCTGTCAGCAGCGTTGGAGGGAATTAATCACGATTCAGTTAGTGCTCTGATGAGGATTCAAAGATCCTTGTTAGAGATAGAACCATCAGGTGTGCCTGATATATCTCATACTGACAGCAGCCCTGGGGAGGGAGGAGGGGGGACAATGAGCCAAGTATTAAGCTCTATTTAGGACCCAGTCCTGCACTCAGGTGCTAGTGGTCATGAGAAGACATGACTCGTGCAAAGCCAACCCACCAAATATGGACTGAGCGTGTCCAAACTTTTGACCGGTAGTGTAGACACATAATCTAATGTCATTTCCAGCTCTAACCACCACTAAGTGCCAAATGATGTGTTCAGGCAGCGTAGTTTGTTTTTATGTGTGAACTGTACGCATTAGACTTACCGTGCCAAGAAAGTGGCTCTTCTCCTCTGTGGAAACACACTATATATTATAAACAAGTGCGAAATATCTGCCATAACACACTAATCAGATAGGTGCTTAACCCGGAGGCCAGAGAGGGCCGGTGGGACAAAAGAACATATTGGAAAATAATAAATATGTTTGAAATGTTGCAAATTATAAGTGTTCTATTATTGAGGGAGTATAAGTGATGTGCTCTTTTTGTATGCACTCAGTTGCAAATTCCTCAGGGTGATTTACAACATGGCTGCAAGCAGCTTGTTTAATTTGGAAGTCCAAATGAAAGCGTTTGCGGCATATTGGCATATTTTTCTTGTTAAGCAATGTTTAAGGTAGAGATAGACATGGAAGTAATTGCAGGTTTGAATGAGGGTAGGAGTTGAGTGAGTAGACATCAACACTCCCCTTGCTTTTTGGAAAGAAAATGAGAATAAAAAGATAGTGCTGCAGATAAAGCATGAGAGCGGTATGTCATTCACTTAACTATTTCACTGTTGGGAGATCCACATGGATCCAGCTGAAGATGCAAAGTAGACTCAAAGTACAATGGGAAACATTTGAGCAGAAGATAAACAAGAATGCAAAAAAAAAAAAAAGAAAAAAAGAAAAAAGTAACTGGGACAGAAATTAAGAATGAGGACACATCAGCTCGTAATAGCGGTAGCATAACAAACACAAGCCAAAATTAGTCTCCCACAATAAACTGACAGGGCTATAAAAACAAGCCTGCGTACATGTTGTGAGATTATAATGAGGCATTGATTGTTTGTCCTCAATTTCCATTTCAGTTCCCTCTCAAATTGAAGGCAGACACTTGTAAACATCCATACCTATGTCTTTGTTGTTCTCATTATCCTTTCTTTTTACTTTTCCCAAACGTGATGGAGCTAGAAGATCTAGATTAGAGGGCCAGTGTCACTTCCTGTTTGCAAAAGTACTTCCTGTTTTCCTGACCATGTTCTAGTCGTCTTTTCTCGGGCTGCTGTTTATCGCCTGCATATGCAACCAGCTGAATATTGCAGCTGAGGTCCTCTGGGATGTTTGTTTATGCTGTCTTTTATTATGCCACTTTTTTAACTGCCATTGTGGCAAGACAGGAATGTGCCATTGCTTGTTGTTGGCTGCTAGAGTGAGAAGGCCCAATTACCTGGGGTCCCAGTGCCTGGATGCAGTCGTAGTTGGGCTGTGTGTGTGTGTGTGTGTCTGTGTTGGGTTTGTTCTGGTGAGCAGCTGTCCCGGGCCCCACTGGCAGTGATGGCAGGGGATGGTTATGGCTACAGCAGTGACAGCAAGAAAGAGGAAAAAGCAGACAGGCTTGTGTGCTGCCTCCTTGGTACTGCTCAGCCCTGTCTGGCTCCTCACCACTTTTAACGGCTGTCTGATGTTGTAAAATCTTGAATGTGATGCTGCGACTGAAGTAATATGCATTTCTCCCAGTTTACTCAGTATGTGTGGCCAATTAGAGCTGGGGTTATGAGGCTGATGTATGGATTATAGTCTATTATTTCTTCTTCCCTAATGTTGACCATTAACTGCTGTGTCATTAGTTACTTTACCAACTGTGGTGGCGGTCCAGGAAGGCACACAGTCTGTCACACATATTTTAATGTGGGTACATGGGATACAAGAATGTGCTTGCAAAATGGTGACAGTATTCTGAGGGATTTTGGAAAAACCAGAAACCACATTAAATGACTGAAAAACATAATAGCTAGTGCATCGATTATGCTATTAAGCTAACTACGTGCCTCCTGAAAGCATGCTTTGGATTTGTTTAGGATTGCACAGATGCTCAGTTTAACCAAAAAAACAAATGGATGAATTGTGAGGTTATGTTTTTTTTTTTTTTAGTGTAGCTGCAGTGTACATAATAGCATCTTGTGTTATTTCACTGTGGCCAGTGCCGTGTGTGTGTGTGTGTGTGACGCAGCATTGACTTGCTGTCTGTCTCATATCCAGTGTGGCGGCATAGTGAGCAGTGTCTAATGGAGCCTCTGATGAATAATGAGTCCATACACTGGTAATGTTCTGTGCCGAGTAACGGGTGCATTGGTTTCTGTCCTGTTAACTCCACTGGTGTAAGATTGATTGTGGTGTGCTCTGCAGTCATACAAAGACACTTCATTGCTTGGCAATGAAAATAAAGCTTCTCCCACTGAAATGAAGAGCAATGGCACCAGGGCCACGGAGGCAGACCAGCACGAGGCCTAGAAACAACCACAGCCCCATGTCACTAATGTGAGTGAGTGACACACCATGAAATAGGCATCGCTCCAATAAGACTAATTTGTTTACATGTTGCATTCTGCTAATTGAGGTGTGGCAGAATTTATTTTTACCTCAGTTGAAATGAACCTAAGTCGCCCTGATTAGGCCACTCACTGTACTTAGGGATCCTCCACCAAGACTCTCCTTCAAATTACACTTGACACTGTGAAGAAACATCTAATAGAAGTGTGTAATGGGCTCTGATGACAAACTACACGGTTGGAAGACCATGTAATCTCCCCGCAATTAATTAAAGTGCGTCCTGTGTATGTGTGTGTTAGCAGGGTTTTTTTTTTTTTATACTCCCTTTCTCTCACACCCAACCTAACCAGATGCCACCAAATAACTAAAATAACATTGCCTGTCAACAGTAAAAAATGAAGACCCATACCCTAACAAAGAAAGGTACTTAGAGCTGGCAGGGAGAGGCAGATGCAGGGTTATTTGTGCTCCAGTGCTTCTCAGTGTCCCGGTAAGGGTCCTCCACAGCTCAACATCTGTACCTCCACCCGCCTAATTACCCACAGCAACCCTTCCCAACCGCTTTTTAGTCTGTCACTAACTCAAAGCTCGCTGGAGAGGAGGAGGGAGAGGAGAAGGTGAAAATAGCTGGTATTGCTGGTCTTCACTGTGCATTTGCACTGTACAGAATTCAGTTTATTCTCATATTTTTGCTTCAAAGACAAATGGACACAGTTTTTGATTTCATTACACTGTGATTTTTTTTTAAATTTATTTATTTTTATTTTTAATTATAATAGCCGTTCCCTCACTTTTAACTTTTATCTTATCCTAGTGACTGGAAATGTATTTATTTATTTATTTTGTGTGTGTGTGTGTGTGTGTGTGTGTGTGTATGTGTATATGTGTGTCAAAGGAGAAATTTGTTTGTGCACTCTTTCTAGCCCCTTTAGCACATTGCTCTCACATTTTACTTTTCTCATTTATCTTTTTATTTATTTATTTCCCACAGCAGTATTGATTTAAAGACAGAGAACAATTAGGTCCATTTTGGGGATAATTCCTCAGTCTTCACTTATTTTTATCAGTAAATGAGAAATTTGCCATGCTTTTTGTAAGTTTTGATGGGAGCTATCAGTTTGGAGTTACTTGTGCCATTGATTTGATTAAAGGCATTACGCATTGTCTAATGAGTTTTACACATGGCTGAGTGGTGAATAATCACCCAGTGATTTCTGACCCAGAACTCCTCTTCACACCTCCTCCTTCCCTCATTTTTCTCACTTTCTCCCTTTCTCACTCCCTCGGAGCAGAGGACCAGACACTTGGTAGTTCACAGAAGAGGTAACGGAAATCAATTGAGACCGTGATTTGAGGAGGTCCCCCCCCCCGCCCAAGTCAAATTGATTCCTTTGCTTGCTTGCTTTAATATTCATTTTAGCTAAGTGTTCAGTAAATGTGCAGAGAATATGAATATTAGGTGTCAAGCCTTTTTTGCATGAGATCAGTTTTGAAAACTATAAATTTCACCCAGCTGAAAATTGTCTGGCAATTAAAGTGTATTGTGTGTAATAAGCAGTGTCTCTATTGGGTGTTTAGCTTTATCGAGCCTGTCTAGAGATGGAACTCATACCTGCTGCTCTGTGAATTGCAGCACATAAAGGATGGACTGAATATGTTCCTGGGGAATATTGCCCTCTCCAAAAGACCAATCCGTCTTGCTTAGGGAGGCAATCTTAGGTGCGGTAGATAAACTAATATTTGTGTATAACCTCAGTCAGACAATACAAATGATCGGATGATTTTTCATCTCCTTATGCATACAGGGAAATATGAAAAATTGAGGTTTAGGAATATTTGCAGGGTCTGTGAGGCGGCTGACTGGGCCGCCGAGTGCCCTGGGCCACGCTCCTCACCAACAACTGCAGAGTGAAGAGTGATGAGAATATTATGCCCGTCTGTTTCCCGTCACTCCCCATCCTCCCCTCCCACCTTCTTCATTCTCTTCTCTCACCACACTAATTCACATGGCCACAAGATGGGGAGCGAGGGAGCGAGCAAAGCAAAATGAGAGATAAGGCAATAGGCAGGTCGCACCTCTGGCTTGCCGTCTTTGACTTTTGCTGTCTGTCCATCATTCATGATTGACAGTCATACTGGCATAACTCTCCCGGTCCTCTTGCTCTTCTTTATTGTCCCTCCCACCCTAAACCAACCTCCCACCACCACCGCCAGCTCAACCATAGAAACCCTCGCTTCATCCTCTGAGCCTCAGCTCTCATGCTCCTAAAAACCTCTTTTTGAGTTAATTTGCAGATGTTACTTGGCCAGCAGTTCATGATTTTGGGGAGCCTGTGAGCAGAAAGGGGCAAAAAAAAGTCATTTGTGGTGCTGAGGCTTTGTCATAAAAAAAAAAAGCTCATGTTTGTGGAGGCTGAGGGAAGACACTGGTAAGGCTACAGTTCAAGCATCTGTGGGAGAGAATCCCCACACTAAACTTTAATTCATAGTAGGCTTAATGCATGGATAGGTTGCACAAACATATTTAACAACCAGCTTCATTTGATAGAAGTCTTTTTTTTTTTATAATGAGCAGCCCTTGAGAGCACAGCAGAGGATGTTTTACCAGTGTCAGTCAAGAAAAGGGCATGTTTTGCTAAGAGACAGAGTGCATTTGGTTGCTTTCAAATACAACAGCCCAGCGTCTCTCTCTGTACTCTTCCCTGCCTTGAAAAATATGCTGAATCCCTAAGAATCCAGACGTCAAGTGCAATTCCCCTCACCACCACTCCCTGACATGGAGATGGTGACATTTACCCCAACGCTTCCCTCTCCTCCTCTTCAGGTTTGAGGGTTTTTATTTTTAGTTTATTGCGTTGCCTCACGCCAAAGCCTCCATGTTTTCCCTTGAAAACCTTTCTGTTTGCTCTCTATATTTCTGCATTATTTGCCTGTGCCCTCTGCTTTTCAATATGTCTTTTTTCTCCCCCTTTTTATTTCATTTTCTCCCACCCTCCCACTCTATCCTCTTCCACCCTCCTTCCCTCTATTTTAGCTTTACTGTGGTGAAGAACTTATACCCTCCCCTGTTCATGATAAATCAGGGGTGTGAGCGGCAGCGCTCAGTCGGAGGCATCAGTCGCAAGGCTGATGAGATAAGCGGTGCTCATCTCGCGGCCCAGTATGGAGATTTATTGGGTTGGGATAAGCAACAAGCTAGCCATCACTCTCAGCCAAATAGACTCCCCGCCTGCATGTGTTTATTCTTATTGCACTGCCACGACCACTGCCACTGTCAGGGGTGGAGTAGCCCCCGGAGGGCTGCTCTGTGGTAAAGGAAGCCTAGCCCTGCTCTCTGGGTCATTACCTTCTATTAGATCAAGAAAACAAGGCTCCACACTGGGACTCTGAGTGACACTGATGGCCCAATTTTTCTCCATCGCCAAAGACCGCATACAGTAGGCATATATAAAATAAGGTTATAGTATATATTGGCTCATCATATCTGAGTGCCAATGGTGTTGTCATCCTTTTCTTTCAGATTTCTAAGTGCTTCTTTTGAAGCAGAAAAATATTCCTAATGAGTTCCCTTTTCTGTGTCAGACAAAAATATATTTAAGTGCTGGGGCAGTTGTCAGCAGGTAGTCAAAGCTCAAACGGACGTACACATTTTTGAATGTTTGAGCTTTGAATTTTGTGGACAGTTTGCTGAACTGACTGGCTCTACATGGGCCACTTGTCCACTTTGCGCCGAGTCTAATGTGCAGCTACACATGTGTACCCAAACTATATAAACTTTTCTTAGAAGAAATCTTCTAATATTTCTTTTTCCAATGAGAAGTTCAATTTAGAATCAAACAAATTCATCCATGTGGAAATAACAGTCTTAAGACCCTGGCTACTAGTCTTTCTTGGTCTGGTATTAGTAGTGGCTCATAGTAACTAATGCTAGCTAACATTAGTGAACATCATCTAGATGTTCCTTTTTGCTAACTCTGCCATTTTCACACATGCCATGCAGCCTCAAACTTTTCTAGACATTATCATTATCAGATAATAAAATATTTAAAAATCAACAGGAGCAGAAATTATCTCATGTTGGAAATCACAGCTCGGATAGAAAAACAATAAATAATGAAAGGGCTCGATGTAACACAGTACCGTCTTTAGAGCAGTGGATTCAAGAGAGTCTTGGCTGCCATTATTCTGCAGTTGCCACACGTGGCCACAGCGACCACTAAAGCTACATCATCTCACTTTCACTCCAGCTGCTGATGACAGCATTAATTTCAGTGATAGAGGAATCTAACACATTAACCATTGCCTGGCCGATGTCAGGAAGCTGCAGGCCAGGAGGTGCACATCAAGCATCTTGTCCTCTCTCCACTTCCCCCTCGATGCCACTAAAACATACACTCCACTCACCCGACAAGTTCTCCGCAAATTGCTTTTACCCTCCTCACCCCGCAAGTGTACACATAGCACACAAATACACGCACAAACTTAGGCCTGGGCAGGGCAGTGGGGGTTAGTTTTTCAGCACTCAGGTTATATTTAATCATGGCTGGCGGATGAGGAGGCTTTTCTCTTTATGAAAGGTATTAGAGGAGCACTGTGTTTTCACTCAGCTTTACACTCTGCCCCCATGCTTTTCTTCTCCTGACCTCTGTTACCATGTGCCAGGGAAGAATTTGATAAAGTGACACCAGGCTCCCACTATCTCTTCCTTTCTCTCCATCTCCCATCTCTGTCTCACATTCTAATAGTGCGTCTGGCAGGTCTGGACTGTCTCTCATCTCATCAGTGGGGTCACACCTTTGGGCTGCCCTTTTCCCTCTTCACCAGCACTTGCCTTGTCATTTATTTTGCTGCTGAAATGGCCAGCGAACCAGCAGGTCTGATTCAATCTCCTACATCCTCAGGCTGATGTACCGGACAGGGTGCGGTAGTGCTCGCAGAAATGAAGAGGGGCAGGGTCTAAGAGTAGGAACATCAGGCTGTGATGTCCTGCAACTTTCTGCACTCTACTCATCCTTTGCTCTTTCCTCACTAACCACAACCTTCGGGGAGGATTTTCTTGCACCATTCATTGTTAAAACACACACTCCTTGGCCAAGGAATCGTACTCTAACAGAATACTCTAGTATTCAACTTTCCCTTTGCATCCTTATGTGACTTTCCCCAACCCTAGTTGATCTGTACTACTTTTATTTAAGGGCCCTATTCTCTTTGATCGAACTAAAGTTACAGAGGAAAGTGAGAAGCATTGGGGAAGCTCCAGCAGGAGGGTTTACATACCCTTTCAACACTCTGAGAAGCAGGGGATGGCCTCCATTCTGCTTCATGTTGCACCCAGAGACTCTCCCCCACTTCACTAGCATGCATCAGCAGACACTTGGTCATTAGGTAGATTGACAGTGATTGTCTGGCCAGCAGAGCTGAGGCAGCCTCTGCTCGGCTCAGATGCCTGCTTTGAAATGCACACATATAGATTTTGTGTGGGTGAACAGAATTAACAGAAAATGTTACAAGCTAAGGTAATCGATAATGTGTGAAAGATGCAGCGGACAGTGTGGAAATCACATTTTGGACAGGTTACTACTTCATAATTGATTTGGCTTAAAGAAGCTACCTTTTTTTTACTTTAAAGCTGATGGTCAGTGTCTCGGTGCTCCTTCTTCCTGCACAAAAATGGCGAAAGGCGAAAGGTGTGCTGTAGGATACGAGGAGAGGCGTGATCAGAGGATGATGTTCTGCCTTACAGAACTTGGACAATTGTTCTTCCCTCTTCAGTTTCTCAGATATTGCCTCATTTTGAGAGGGCACGCAGACTTCTTTCCTTCTTTCTGATCCGTGAGAGTTGGGCATGTTGAACAAAAATGCTCCGACATCTTACATCTATCCTGTTGGATTAAGTTTTTTAGCACTTGTTTTGACAACTGAAATAGAACTTGACTGATTTATGTTTTTCCATTAGCTTCTCCTCTTTTCATATCTGTTTTTATGTGAGTTCCTTTCTGTTCGCACATTCAGAGGCAACAAGCATCTTCAGGAGGTTGGGACTGTCCTCTATTATTCATCAGTGGTAATGATGGAGAGGAACTGGCAGGATCTGTGGACTTATTGATCCTGTCCTCTGGTTTCGTGCCTCACCTCCTGTGTGTGTGTGTGGGGGGGGGGAGCTCAGCCCTTCTCTGGAGCTGAGATCTGGCCAACCCCATGTTTTGAGAGAGCCCTATCTTGTCATGATTTAGAGGTACTAAAGTTTGTGTCATGTTGCTGTTGTTAATTGAATATTAAATTATCAATTTGTAAACCATAACACATTGCTTATGAATTAAAGCCCATAACACTACAGATAACCGTCATTCGGAAACTATACAGTTTAAATATTCTCATGAATGATGTGAGTTTTGGATATTTTACTGTGTTAATGTTAATTTTTGAAGTCTGTGTATCTGGCATGTTGATCATGCGGTGTATTGGAGCCTCGAAGAGATTTCTGTGCCTTTGTATTCTGCTGTCCGTGTCTATGTGTTCCTTCATTTCACCCATTTTACTGCCCTGGTATACAATGAAAGCAAGCTAAATTAGGCCGACCCCCTTTTAATGCCGCGGAGAGGGGAGAAGCAGCCATTATGAATTATCCTTAATTACCGCCATTTCCTAAACTAATAAAGCTGCTAAATCTTTACTGCAAAGGTTAGTTTACCCAGCATGCATAAAAACCACTGCATGTGTGCGGGGCCAAGTCTGTGTATGTGCGTGTGGGTGCAGGAGAGCTGGCTGGCTGGCAGCACCCATAGTCCCATTAATTTCACGTGGGTTCCCTATCACCAGCCACAGATGCCTATAGACACGTAAATGAGTCTCCAGCGAGTGGCGGGCTGCCTCAGCCAGCCAGCTCGGGCCTAATGGTCTGGAAAGCCGGCGTATGTGACGGAGGGAGATGAGGGCCTTATTTACACTGGCACACATTAGTGGATGGATGCTGATTCACTGATTAACATGTCAGCCTCTCCCACATACCCCCCCCCATTCCCCCCTCAGTTCACCTCTTTCCTCTCTAACTTCAGAGCTCTGTGTTCACAGTCACACACAATAATTTGAATATATATAAAAAAAAATTAGGTACATATTCTTTTTTTCTCTTTGTTTTTCTTCTCCTCAAAATTTACTACGCCATTCACAAGCTCATACCAGTAGGCGTCTAGTCCATACACTAAAGTACACACACACAAACATTATCCAGTATTGGAAATGCATGGTGGCAGGCTGCTGAGAACGGGGAAGCCATCTGTGAATGATGGCTCCTATGGAAAGATAATGTTTCCCATGCAGCGCCGAGTGAGGCGCTGATGGAAGAAGATGACTTTTTGAATGGTTAAGTGGGTAAACGTTAGATCATGGCCACAGCGCTCCCATTTGCCTCGCTCGCCATCAATCCCTCCCTCTCTCCTTTGCTCTCCCCCTTGCTCTGCCTTTCTCTTCTTTTTTTTTTTTTCCCCGTCTACTAGATTGTTTATTGAAAAAGCACGAGGAGGCCGCCGATAAGAGAGGCAAGGCTAATGCCATGATTTGTGTCAGTCACGCCGTACAATTTGTTACAATCGCAACACTTATCACAATATAATATGTTTATTCTGGTCAATTAAGTGGCACAGGAAGGCTCCTGCATTTGAAGTGTCACATGCAAGATGGGACACTGTGAGGGCGATCAAAGCAAATGGAACTAATCTAATTGTACAGCATCTGAAGCTGCTGCCACCTCCATGGCCATTGCCGTCGCTATTCGGCTTATAAACTGATGCATTTTGGGAGAAAAGAAGGGACATCAGTACAGGTTTATAGGTACAGAGGTGGCCAGGTGCTGATCTATATCTGACATGTGTTTGCTGAGCAGATAACAGACTACTGCACATGTATGCAATCAACTGAAGCAATCTATTCATTTGATCAGTATACACACTTGTTTAGGTGTCATCAGACATATTTAGAGTTTCATTTCAGTTCAGCACATGCAGAGAGACAACACCTGAAAAGTGTGGTTGTAGTGCTTACCATACGTATGCTGCGTAAACACAAAAAAGTGCTAGGACATCTATATTCACACACAATCACGCACATGGCTCAGCATACAATAGGGCAAGGATGACAGAAATGCAGAGCGTGAAAGTGCAGTATGTATGCAAGGAATCATGTTATTACAAAGGTCTGCTGTTACATTTACAAAAAAACCACATATACAAGCACTGGTATCAGTGCCATTAAATTTACTATTGTATATGCACACACAGAATAAATGGTTTATCAGCACACTTTCTCTCAAGTGTTATACAGCGCCATTCACACACGGACACACACACACCTGGACATATTTTGGCCTAGTCCAACATGGATCCCAAAAGAGTCTGAGTGTACATAAAAACAGGCCAGGCAGTGAAGGCGGACTGTGTAGCAGACCAGTGCTTCCATCGATCTGAGAGGGTTCATTAGGTAAGTGCTGACATCACAGATTGATGTCTCTTTAAACCAGTGGCTGCTGAGGAGCTGACGAGGAAAATCACCACTATTGACTCCCTTAGTGGTATTTGTGCGCGCATGTGTGTGCCGTCAGCCTTTCATTGTGTGTGAACATGCATGCACACGTGCCATTAAAATGACCGTGTGTACTAACATTTGGCACCCAGCTGTATCTGTTTGTGGCCGCGTGTATGCGCACGTGCGTTTTCCTAAATGCCACGCTGCATATCCTCATCTTTGACGGGCTCCTTGGGTGTAGGTGTTCACTAATGTTGCCAGTTATACAGCCAACCATGCAGCTAAGGAGCCTGTCAGCCTGTTTCTGCCTTTACGCCACCATGAATCCATTTGCTATCACAGAGTAGGGAAGAGATGGAGTGGAAAATGGAGATGAAGAGGAAAGGAAAGAGCATTGGGTGGAGGAGTCAGAGAGGGACTGAATAGAATCTCTTCCCATCTATATTTCATCAGTGCATTTAGAAACTCTGTTTGGTAATTATGTTGTGCAAGTTTCTGGCTAATTTGCAATCCAGTGAAAACCCTGGCATAGAGCAGTTTACATTTTGTATGAGATCTAAAAGCTGTTTAGTTCATGATTTTTAAATTCTTGTCAAGGAACCAAAAAGTTGTCTCTGTTTATGACCCCAGTCCCCTCACCATCTGCTTGTTGATTGATTTGAGCTGTCATTTGTATCTGATGCGTTTCTCTAATTAAGATCAGGGGAGAGTCGGTGGCATTGAACGTCTCCACAAACCTATTGATCGGAATGGGGAAGAAGTTGGTGTTTGTGAGGACACAAGTGACAGGAGTGAAACGGCTGGAAATAGCCACAGCAACGGGCGCAGCACATCAAGTAGACCAGTGGTCCATAGTTTCCCCCACTTCTGATCCTTGTCTTTTTTTTTCTTTTTTTTTTTTAGCTTGCCTCTAGTGAAACTTGACATATAGTGTTTTGAGGAATTTGTGGTGCTGAAGAAGCACAGGCAGTAGAATTTTGCTTCTGCAAACACAGCACCTGTGAAGGCTAGTCATCATTTTCCTATTTTCACGTTGCATTTGCAGCGTAAAATAATGTGTTAAGTGACTTTTGTAACTGGATCTGCAGCTGTTGTGATAAATCAATACATATTGAAATTTTAAAGGGGCATTGATACTTGGATGTCAGTGTCACATACTCAGCAGTCTCGAGCTCTGATGACAATACAATAAGCATTACCTTCACTAAACACCATGGTACCACATCTTGTAGCTTTAAATGAGCAATTGATCAGTTCCTTTGGAGCATAATGTAAACAAAGTGTCCTCGTGTCCAGTTAAAATGTCTTTAAGTGATCTATAGTTGAGGAGAAACAAAGGGAAATTGATTTATCTGGCTTTAATAGTATCATTACACCAAATGGTGTCTTGAAGCACATAAGAAAAAGTGAAACAGCTAAGAAAGTTTTCTTGTACTTTATTTTATCATGAGCTGAGCATAATGCAAAGTGTTACGATCGAGAAATGTGCAGAACTGAATCCCTTCCAGGCCATCACCACCAGAGGCACATTGCTATTGGCTGCCTCCAGGAGATTAAAGAGAATAATTGCCAGCTGATTGGCTGTTTAATATTTTATGGACCTTTGATGCACTGGATGTTTGTATTACCTTTATCAGCAGGCATAATAATAGGATAGGCTTGGACTCACTTAAGTAAAACAGGCTTTTTCACAGAGTAGAGAAGCTGCTGCTCTTCTTTTGAGTAGAAATGAACGCAGTAGAGTGTTGTTATACTTTTATGAGCTATACATAATGATATATGACCATTTAAACCGTTCTTCTATGCAGTCAAAGGTTAATAGTGTTGGTACACGGCAAGTTTAATTTTACATATTTATTGTATTTAAATTCTAATAATGAATAAATACTGCAATCTTAAAACGCCTGAAAATGTCATTTTGTGGTTTACAGGTTTTGATGGTATGTCAGATGTTTGTGGATTGCACAGAGTCATAAGTGCTGCGGATGCAGATTTTTAATGCAATGGATTCTATGTTATTACATTGTGAGTGTGTGTGATATTTTTGTTCTTCAGTAACTGAATACCAAATAATGTGAACCTATATTTTATGCAGAATGTATACCCTCTATAATGACTACAGCTTTAGTAGGTGTAGTACTGCATTTGAGAGCACACAAACAGCAGAGCATTTCAAGTAAACTACAGTTTATTTCAGGGCCGTTAATATTCTATTGCATTAGATTATACATGTGTTTATTTTGTTGACTGGTGGTGCTTCATGCAATGATTTCATCTCAGTACATTTTGTTTAATTTCAGATTTGGGATATCCTCCGGTCTTAACTTCAGGTTGTGCTCTACCAGCACTTGGAATAAAGTATGAGAATACATGAGAGAGTACACGAGCTGGCTGCGGCAGCTCCTCCCAAGGACAGCTGCCACTGACGGTCCCGTGTTCATACCTCTGCCTGGTGACACTAATCTCTTTCTGTAGGTGACCTACCTCCTCATTCCCAATCTGTCGGTGTATAGGTGCGTGCGTGCTGTGTGATGGTTGCCGCGGATGTCTCCTCTGTGGTTCCGCTTTGGAGGTCCAGGAATGGTGAGCTTCTCACGGTTGTCACTTTGAGGTGTGAGAGCAATCATTTCCTTGGACAACAGTCCCATCCTCATCCCTGCTTCCCGCCTGCTCGGATTAGTTCCTCTCGCTAAGAAAATTTGCATCCAAAATATTTTCTCCTAATTTATTTTTTTCACCATGTTTCCAGTTTTCTTTCTTTCTTTCTTTCTTTCTCTCCCCCCTTCCGTCTGTGTCTCTTTTTCACTGCCCTTCTCTTCTCTTTTTCCTTTCTCCTTGTTTTCCCCTGGACGCTGTAGAGCATTTTATTACAGTTGTCAGAAAGAGTAACAATTCTATTGTGGGGTGATTACAACAGGGTGTTTTACCCACAGATCACCAGAGCAATTAAAATCTGTAAATAAGGCTACCCAGGATGCCTCAGTCCAAACAATGGGGTCCCATAGGAAGTGTTTGTTTGAAGGAGAACAGTGGAAGAGAGAGTTCTCTCCCTTTTACTCTCTCTCAGTCTCTCTCCCTCATTAATTAGGCTATGCTCCTTCAACCCAACATGAGTGTGTCGATGGGCAGCTCTGCACAATCACTGTGACACATATTTCAGACACAAGATGAAGTTGTTTACTTTTGTGTCAGACCATGCATTGTGCCACTACACTTTGTTTTGCAGAATGGAGTAGACAATGTAGGCCTAATTGTGCCAGTTACAGCTGTTAGGAAGAGGAAAGAGAAAGACCTGTGCCGGCTACCGTAAAAAGAAAAGTCAGCGACTACTCTTGCACATCTAGGGCTGACATTTTAATGGTAACTTCTGTTAACTTTTTTTGTTGGATGTCCACTATTGAAGTAATTTAAAAAAAAAAAAAAAAGTGTGTCATACTAATTGGAAGAAACAAAAATCAGTCAGACTGTGGTCTCTTGTATGGCTAAATCCCATAACTCCTGGCTTGTCATTTGGCCTGCATTTCTTCCAATTATTTGGCAGTGTATCACAATTGTGGACTGCCATAACCAGAGGACAGTGCTGCCAGGTAACCAGGACAGTTCTGCCAGATAATGTCATATTCCTTGAATGAATAGCTTAATTAGGACTAAAGCTAGCCATTGGCACAGAGAGATACTTTAATTCCAGTTTAGCCTTTAAACCTGGGTTGCTGTTAACTACCTGGTTCACCGCAGTTCACAAAGTGATGCAAGCGCTCTGAATTACTTCTTAATGTTTCTTTTCTTTGTAGAGACAAAAGAGCTCTTTGTAGTTTTGTGAGAAGACATGTGGAACATGTCATGTATTTGGTGTCAGGATGTGTGTGCGCATCGCTTCCGCAACCGCCCCCACCCCACTTCATAAATTACTCACGATTGGAGTTTGGGCAGGTTGGTAAAGGAACCAGATAGATAGAAGGAGGAGGACCGTGGGAGTATTGCAGTTCAACACAGCACCATGATGATGCCAGACTCCAAGGGCCTAACCAGAGGCTATATGCCTTATCAAGATCCTGTTTACAGTCAGCCAAAGAAGCTGCCAGCCACCCATTTCCATAATGCTGCCTGCGGTCCTCTGCGGAAACTAATTTATCTGTGCCGGAGATGCACCATGATGTTGCCTGTTCTGTACCTCTCTCACTTTGTATTCTGTGTCTTGTGTTTCTTTCTTTTGTTTCTATCTGTGTTTTTCCCCCCCTGTCTCATCTTACCCTCACTCCTTATTTGCGGTTTCTTTTTCTTGATGAGCTCATTTTTTCGTGCCTTTCGTGGCCCCTGAATTCTGTCCCTTCCAGTAAATATGAGTCAGGTACTGTTACCAAACGCAGTATGGTATATAACACATAGATCGGTCGGGAATATCAGCTTAATTTCTAATGATGGTGGGCCAAAAATTAAAACAAAATGAATAAAATGTGAGTGGAACTGCTTCTCTTGGTTTTGAGAAGCAAATGCCTTACTGCCTATACCACAATCAGTTATGATCTAGTAATTTAACCCATTTTTACTGTCTGTGTGTGTGTGTGTGTGTGTGTGTGTGTGTGTGTGTTTTATTCACTGTTTACTTCTTGTATATGATGTATGCCTGCCACTGTCCACTTGTGTATTCGCTGTCTTTTTTTTTTACACTCTTGTTACACACATCTCTGTGTGAGTCTGTCATCTTCAGCTTCCCCCCCTTGTACTTTTCTATCATATGTTTGTGCAGATTTTTTTCAGCTTCAGCCACTTGTGTAGTTGCCATGTTCCTGTGCCTGTACATCAGTGAGCATCTGCTCTTTCAACAAGGTCCCTATGGCCTCAAATGTCAGACCAAGCAGCTGCCAGACAAGTGCATTGTGCAGCAGGCTTGTGTTTTGCCTCCTCCCATCCCTCCACTTCATGTTCTGTGATGTTAACTGTGATTGAAAGTAAGTAGGCAGCAGCAACTGGAGGAGGAATGATGAGAAAGGTCCCTGTTTTTAGAGAATTCTGTTCTTGCAGTTTGAAGGAGTACTGCTGGGCTGTTCTCCAGGGCTTTTGGTCAGGTGGGAGGAGGCGTTCTGTTGTGCATTAGGAGCAGCTTCCTTTGCCCCCTTGTGTGAAAGACCACTGCAATGGGAAGCCATTTGTAGGTTGTCCATGTTGGGGTCCATGTTCTATAGGTTATCAGGGGACAAACAGCATGTGCACTTGGATCTTGTGTGCGCACATGTTTCCCCCTTTCCTTCTTTTTCCCTTCCTTTTCCTTTCCTTCCAGTGTTTGAATATTCTTGTATATGCTCTTATACATGTATTGTGGATTCCCTAGATAGTGTAATAATATGTCACTGGATGCCTGCTACAGAGTATACATTGTTGTGCATATGTCTTTGTGATCAAGTAGTCACAGGATGTGAGCACTGATGCAGAAGAGATTGAGGGTGAAGAGACAGGCAGGTACCCCCCTGGAGGGACCTTGGGGGCAGCAGGCCAGGGGTAGCCCCTCTAGCTTCCTCCCAGCACACTCTGCTTTGCTCTCAGACACTGCTATTGATTTGTCCACTAGATAAGACCACAGGTTAGCTGCTCTGCTAAGTACTGCTCTTTTCACCTGCCTTTGCCTGCAAACAAATCCTGGACACTGGTTCCATTTGATGTCAGTTGATGTTCCCTTAGAATAAATTTTTTTTCTACTGATACTACTCATCCGTGGCATGAAGCAGGCATGGACCATCAGGGGGCACTGTGAGACTCATACTCACCCCATAAACGACCCAACCCAAAACTGGCATTTCTCTCTTGTGTTCTCCTGAGGCCGTGGGAAGCCATGAGTTCAAATCTGCGGCAGGTCTGCAAGCTGTGAGAAAAGACACTTGAGTTGTCCATCAATCTGCCTTTATCTCAGGATCCCAGAAAGTACAAATTCTGTGTTAATTCAGGCCTAAAGCAGATTAGTCCAAACCATAGCTTGAAATTGTGCCTGTACTTTGGTATATGTGATCAACATGTGCAGCAAAGTGTAAGGTTTGAACCTGACAGATTTAGATGGGAACCAAGGCAACTCTTGATCAGCCTAAGACAGTTCATCTCATTGCCAAGTTCTTATGTGATCGGAAGTCAGTCGGCAGCACCTCAGTGCTCGCTGACAGATGGATGAATCAAGTCTTCAAAAGGCTTCATCGGTGACACATTAACATGAGCCGAGCTTCCTAGAGGAATCCGAATTCTGAGCTGTCACAGGTGGCAGATGAGATAAAGCTACTATGCCGCTCTGCTTGTTTCGTAACATAACCTAACTCATGTTGAGAAAAAAAAAATTGGCACCTGCTTGACATCAATTAAAAAGCTGTTTGAGATGTGAGGGATGGTTGTTGTAACACGTCTTGTATTTTTAATTAAAACAACCTCCGCTGAGTCATCAGCTTTTCATGTGTCCGAAGTCAGAACAGGTGTGAAGGTAAAACAAAGAAGAGCGGGGAGAAGGAACGCCACAAGGGTGTGGGTGAAATACAACTTCCCACGCATCGTAAGCCAGAATGTCCTTACAAGACATTGCAACATGCTTTATCATTGTTAATCGGAAAACTGCAGTGTACGACAACAAAAATACCAGCTTGTCATATTTGTTTTTCTTCTTGTGCATAGTTGCATGTCATTTATCATGGCAGAGAGCCAGACCTGTTAGGTACTGTATGTGGTAAACTGGCTCTCTGTTGGATGAGAAATGGAGCTCTTCACCAGCAATGTCAGTAGCTGAGGGTTGCATGCAAAATGTGATTGGATGGAACAGGCACCGTGAAGGATGTCAATAATTTTGAATTGTAGTTTTTTGGGTTTTTTTTTTTTTTTTTTTTTAGACTACAAAATCTTTTCTGATACTTTGGCATTGTTAGAATTTTACTGCATTATCACATCACTGCGATGTGTTGCAGGGATTTGTCAAGACACAGCAAAAGCTGTCAAAGCTAACAAGTCAAATACTGTATTTTAAACAAAAGGAATAAAGCAGTAGAATCATAAAACATTTTACTGACCTTTGATTAAATTTTTACTGAAATATGTCTAATTTAAAAAAAAAATCAGAGAAGCACCCAAACTCTTAGAATAGTGGTTGATAGTAGTTTGAATCTGAAGCATTTTATACACGGTTATTGTGTCAACCACCTGTATAGAGATTGTTTGATAAATTAATCTGGAGTAAAATTGTGGAGATGCTACATATTGAAATATGAAGGATGGTTTTGACTTGCACACAAAGACCTCCTGGTCTTTTTTTAACGTTCCGCTTGAGGCTCTTAGATACTCATAGCTGCAACTTTTTTTTCTACTTATCAATACCACTTACCTGCAACATGAATGGGGAGGACAGGGACTAATTGCAGGGACAAATGTTTCTGACTGTGGGGTTTGTAGTTGTCTGGGCCTAGTCCAGGCCCTGTTTATCTCAACCTCTGTTGGCAGTCATACACACACCACACACACTATGCTCTGATTTAACCAGAGGCAAAGCCCTCACAAACCCCCACTCTTTCTCATCAAAGATTCATAAAGGCAAGGTTCTCAATGATTTTCTGTCTCTTCCCGTATTCACAGCTTGTTGTCCTCACCCTCCCTGTCTCCTGCCAGTCAGACAGCGGAAGTCAGGCGGAATTGCAGCTGAAGTGGCCGCTGGCTCCCTGTGTGTGTGTGTGTCGTGTGTTTGTGTGTGTGTATGCTGGTGTCTGTGTGTTTTTGGCATGTGTGCTTGCACTGGCAGGCGTTACGTGGAGACACAGGGGTAGCACATGGGCACAAGGGCAAGGACACGAATGGACAGTGACATGTTGGTGTTGTACTAAGAATGTTGGGAGCCCCCATGTGGGGAAAGGATTTAGGCCCCACCCTCTCTTCTCTTCCTCTCATTCACTCTTTCCGCTGTTCTTTGTCTTCGTTTCCAACCTCTGAGCCCTGTGTGCTGTGGCAGCTTCCACACTGGATCTAAAACTAGCTCAATCAGAGCCCCAGTCACCAGGCCCAGGGCACACCATCTGTAGCCCTCTGAGTCCTTCCGTGTGTGTGTGTGTGTGTGTGAGTGTGTGACTATGTCAGTGTGTGTTTACCTCCTTATTTATGTGTGTGTCCATTTGCACGCAAGCTTAGAAGCATGTGTGTGTGTGTGCGTGTGCGTGCGTGTGTGTGTGTGTGTGTGTGTGTGTCTGCAAGCCCAAACCACCGTGCCTCAGCCTGTTAGTCTTGGTACTTACCAGGCTTAGCCAGATGAGGGCCACTCAGCCTGGATCTAATTCCTTCGACTCTGGCAGCACTTCACTCCTGGCTCTTTCTGCCTCTCAAGTGTGCATCTGTGACCTTGGCTGACATCAGAGGGGGTTAAACTGTGGACTTGGAGATGTGGCCACAGTGATTGAGTTGTAAGCTAGTTTTTGGATCAGAGCTTCCGCACAGCCATCTGGGTGTCTGTGGGGCTCAGAAAGAGGTTATCCCTCTCTTACACCCCACAGCTGACCCTGGATCAGCTGTGACAGCAGAGAATTTAGTATGAAGCATCCTCGCTGGGATAGGTGGTATACGGTGGGGATGTGTGTGGAGTGAAAAAATCATTAAGAGGGGAAACTAATGAATTTGATCTCTCTTACCACTTCAGCTGTAATCCCTCTTTTTTATTATGCTGAAGTCTGCTTGTCACTTTTGTTGTGTTAGTGGCAGACAGCACAAGCCTGTGTTACCTTCAACTTTACTTTTTTCTTTTTCTTTTTTTTTTTTATGACTGACTGAACAATGAACATCACATCTCTATTTTTTGGCTAAGACTATGACTAAGGGTTGGGTTCTGTGAAACACAGTTCTCAGTTTTGCCAACATGATAGTTATTACATTGTATGCTGATATTGTCAATACAAATAGAATGTTATTAAGCGCTTCTTTTTCGCCACCCAGAACACACTTCAGTGAGTGATTCATACCCACACCTTCAACTCATGCATCAACTTATCTTCATAGACAGGTACTTGCATACTGCCACCCAGACACATGCACACTATTGTATTGCACTGTGTGAACCCTTTGCATCCTGTTCTGTGCAGTGCCTCAGGGCCTAGCCTGGCTGCTCTTCCAAACAAATTGCTGGCTGTTCACAACGTTTTAAATGCTGAGTCCCTCTAATTACACTATTTACTTAATAGGGTGAAACAAAACTCGTGTTCACGCAGCAGGAGTACCAGGTGATGCAGAAGTTCAAACACCTGGCAAAAAGCACTCCTCTGGCACGGATGCACAGTATACACATGTGCATGCATGAATGCACACACACACTCACATACTGTGATACAAATACTAGCGGCGTCTTTCATGCCTGGAATAGACACTTTACGGAGTTTTGGGGAAAAAAATTTCATACTTTCGATCTTACTGCGGGAGAAAGGCATCTAGAAAAGTGCGGCTCATTAGTTACTGTACACCCAGCCTGACATTTTCGGAATTAGTTCTTCCTCTACTATAAACAGAGTGAGTAATGCCCATGTGGGAATGTGTACATCATCTTCTACTGTGTACTACTTCTTTGTTTGTTTTAAAGGTTACACCACAAAGGCGTTCTAGCTGTTAGACACATTTACCCTATATAATAATGCTACTTTTTAATGCTTTAATGTGTGCAGCAGTAGAAAGCAGCATTTTGCTGTTTGTTTTTGCAAGAACTTCTAGATTAAATTATAGCCTATTCCAATTTATGGGTTTTAAGATTTATGATCGTTTCAGTGGGGCGTGTTCATGATCACTGGTTTGTTAAGCTTATTCTGTGATCCAATTATGGCAAGCTGTGTCAACAGCGAAGTGACAGTTGGCATACACTTTTAAGAAAATGATATTTATCGAAAGATGTTTCCTGCTCTTAAAAAGTTGCTTGTTTGTTCCCATGCTTTGTTTAAATAGGATGGCAAATTCAGTTTCTTTTTCTTTTTTTTTGTACTGCACTTTAATATACGCATTTCTGAAACCCGATATCTGTTGTGCAACTGTTTGAAAACTTCTATTTCACAGTTTTGCTGTAAACAAAGACGCCAGAACTTAACACCACGTCCCCCAGAGCAAGAGGGATGACTTTTATCAAAGCAATTTAGATTACATTTAGGCTATAATTAGCTGTGCTAAGTTGACCCTGCCATTGTCACCTGAAGACAGGTGGGAATTGTGCCTAGGCTGAAACAAAGTTATCATGTGACTGGGGTCAGGTATCGTCCAATGGCTCAGCTGTATTGCTTTAGAGGCAAGCCTCATTCATCATCAGCTTTATTGCACCATTCAGATGATGCCCACAAGGCACCAACGCTTGGCCAAGAGGGAGGGAGCTTGCAGTGTAGGATAGGGAGGGATAAGGGTTAAAAATGATTGTTTTACAAGATCACTTTCAGCACAACAAGTTTTCACAGCAACGGTATGCCGTTTCCCTGGAAAACTAACAGTTACTGCTCCCAATGCCACATTAACCATCTTCCGTATTCCCTGAGAGCAGATTTACAGCCTCCCAATGCAGAGTTGTGAAAAAGTGTAATCACTCACAGGCTTGTCACCTCTTCACCCCTCAGTCCTCTTTTTTTGTTCCATTTTCCTCTTCTGAGCTTTGTAAATAAACAGCGTCATCAAGAAAAAACTTTTAGTGTCTTTTCAGAGCCATTTCTAATTAGTTTTGCGTGTATACACAGAAATGTTTCACCCTGGTATTTAGCCACGTGTAGCTCATTTTGGTCCGTGTGTTTAGCAAGGCTGCCATTCCTGCTTAGTGTTATCTTTGAGGGTTGGGGTATTTTATTAATTTTTTGTTATCTTTTTAGTTTCCTTGTTCTGTCGAACAACCTCGTAACCTAGTATAGGTGACTAGTAGGCCAAAAGCCTCAGCCCCTCTCATTCCTGCCCAGTCAACCTTGAGCACACATAACACATATATAAGCTTTTTTTCTCTCTGCTGCTGTCTATCTGTCTCTCTCTCTCTCACACACACACACACACACATCGCTCTATGATGTGTCTCTCACATTGACACACAAATGCACGCAAACCCAAGAGCCTTAAGGGGTGATCTGTCCTCTCCAACACTTGCCGGAAAAGAAACGGTCAGGAGCATCCCCTCTGTTTGTCCTTTTCCTCCCTATTTTTTTTTTTTTTATTAGAACCTGTTTGCATTTGAACAATAGTTGTCTCCTCATAAATTTTGCGCCTGTGTTGACATTAGACCACATTCCATCCCATAGCCTGAGGAGGAGAAAGAGCAGGCCAGGGTGTTTGGTAATTTGTTACACTGTTAAGCACCTAATGGACATCCACCTGGTTTTTGAGAGTAGTAGCTGTAGTTCAGGGGCTTGCCTCTGTTGCACGTCAAGACTGCAATAGTGTTTTATTGCTGCCAATTATAAAGGCTGTTTGGAGGCTACCTAGCTCTGTGTGTGTTTTTCTGTTACATCTGGTTCTCCCTGCCCTAGATGTGGCTGCCGGCCAAGCCACATCAAACAATTAGGGTGTGAGGCAGGTAGAGACTATGCAGGTACAACAAAACTTCCCTGTTTCTGTTGTTGACTTCAAGTAACTCTACTGAAAGTACAGGGGCCGATGGTCCTGTGTTTCCAACTGGCTGGGGATACCAGTAATGAGCCTTATTTGTTTCATGTGGTTTAATGAACAGCCCAGACTGCAGCTGGCAAGAGGGAGACCTCACAGAGTTTGAGGAAGGTACCCATGTCTCCTGCCAGAATCATTGTTCCCAGCAGCAGCAGAGCCATTGTGGCACGTGAGTGGGTGGGTGTGTTGAAAGGACCACGCGGCACCCGCTCTGTCTCCTACCCCTCCTTTTTTTTTTTTTGCTCATGCATTTTTGCGTGGTTTCTGCAACCATTAATTAAAGGGAAAAAAGAGTGCATCAGATGTTAGTTTTATTAGCCTAGGCTCCTTAGAGGGAATCAAAATGAAAGGAACATATGTCATGCATTTGATGATGCCCCTCCCTCTGTTTCTCTCCACAATTGCCCACCTCACACATTCACAAAGTGTACAGTCAGCAGCTGTCTGCAGACACAATAGCATTTGATTGATCCCTGAGGAAACGGTTAAGACGCTGCCCTACCCACGCTTTCTTTCTGGCTGGCTGGCTGGCTCGTTCTGCACCACTTTACATTTAACGCTGAATGTGGCAGTGATTGGGATAATAGGATGGTGGTTAGGGATCTAAGGCACTGTTCAGGCTCTAATGAAGGACAGCCCTCAGAGCTCACAGGACCCTTCCTTGGAGTTCTGGGTGGTGTATGTTAAGATCTAAAGGCTGACACTTAACAGGTTGGATGTTGTTCTGAAAATGATGTCCCTGTTATACTGGCCTCTGCACAAGATCATTAACAGAAAGAATTTCCAAGAAGAAAAAAGAAATATTTTGTTTCCAGTTGATTACTCATAAAATATTGTTTGATCTTAATCTAAGTCACAATTTTAGACAAAGACAATATAGGTAAAATAATAACTAATAAAAATGTGTTTTTTTATTATGTTTTCATTTAGCAGAAAGTAATATTTGACAGTCCAAGATGAAGTTAGCTTTTCAAAAGCTACTTTGAGCCAGTTGTTAAAATTAAGGAGATGCGATTGATAATATTGGTTGTAGAGGTGCCTTTCTCTTTTCAGTCCATTTGGAAAGTTTTCCACATTTTGTTATGTTTCATCGCAAAAAAGGGTTTTGGAATATTTTGTTAATTTATTAAAATGAAAGGGCAAAATATCCCATTTACATAAGTTTGCACACCTTTCACTTAGTACATGCATGAAGCACTTTTGGGAGCAGCAACAGCCCTCAAGTCTCCTTGCGAGTTAACCTGCAAGCTCGGCAAACCTTTTGTTGGAAATGTCCACCAATTTTTCTTGGCAGACTTTTTCAAGCTCATCCACATTGAATAGGGAGTGTTGATTCATGGCCATTTTCAAGTCTCCTCAGAGATATTCCATTGAGTTCAGGCTTGACTACAGATGACTAAAAAAATTTGACTTTTTTAAGAAAAATGCAGCTATATTCAAATCTTCGTTTACTCTTACCAGCCTGTTCCATAAGTGATTGCTCAATGTGTTTAATAGAGACTTGAAAAGCAGTGTGTTATTAGTTTAGTGGGATTGTTTTTCTATAGTTACCACTCGGGCGTTCAAAACATGTTTGAGAAATGCTGGGAATTCCAAATATTTCACAAACTTTGTGTTGCATTTGTACCTTGCAAAACGCAGCAAGCGTGTGAATAAATACTGTCCGCCCATTATACTGTATCAAATCACATACAAAGACAGATGTGCTTAATCACTCATTTCTTACACAATATTGCATATACAGAATGTAGACGGATAATATACTTCTTTCTTTCTTCTCTCTCCTTGGGACTTGATTGCATGCCTTACCTTCAGGGGCAGGCTGATTTATGAGACACATGCCTGTTTTTTCATGACTTGTTTGATTGCATTCTCAGCTATCGGGCACATACGCTGCCAAAACCATAAAAATTCACACCTGCACAGAACTGCTAGTCAGATGAAGATCAGGCAAAGCAGGTGATCTGAGGTACGCTGCTTCCCTTGATGGTGATGATAATGACATGGATGATTGATTAATGTTCATTGTACCTTTACAAAAGCCTTATTTTTAGATCCAGCATATTGTGTAGGGCATGGCACATACTTTGATCATGAGTCTCAGTATACCACCCATGCTAATGCTATTCTTCAATCTTGCAACTTTTTTTTAAAATTATTATTATTATTAGCTAAGGATAAAACAAAGAAATAAAAAAAACAAATAAACAAGAAGAGTATAACTTCAAGTTCTCACAAGTTTTGTAAAGATATCGCAGTTCCTAAGAATGATGTCCCGAGTCAAGGAGCCTAAGCTGTCTGTTCCCATGTCATTACAAATGACCTCCTGTAGAAATAATGCAATGAGTGTTGTCTCCTATCTACATTCTCTGGTACTTTTTCACTTGGCCTGACACAATTGTGCATTTATCAGTGTAATTGCATGTAGTTGGAAGCACTGATGTTGTCTATTAGGCGGATTTCCATCCTGTTAAGAGCAGAGGGCCTTTTAATGTATGGCCCTGGTTGAGTGTACTGCTGCACAATTACACACTGGCCAGAGATTGAGTGGGCTGATGATGCAGTTGATTGGGATGGTGGTGATGGCGGTGATGATATTGGACCACCGTGCACTCTTCTAACAAGCCTTTCAGAGAGCATCTAAGAGGAAAACAACAAAGTGAAACCGAGGTTAATCATTTTATTTACTCGTTTTTTCTCTCTCTCTCGTTCACCTACCTCTCTCTCCTCTCCCTTCCTCTTTCGTTAACCAAGTGATGGAGCTCTGACCATGGAGCGGTGGGGGGAGGGAAATCGATGGGGAGCGCATTACAGTAAAACGTATTGATTAGGAGACCTGCGAGCAGTGTGTTGGTCGCAGAGATGGTGGAATGATGCAATGCTTAAAGGAATTTATCCTTTGACTTTTACATTAACCTTTTATTGACTGCTTTGCCTGTCCATAATTAACACTCACTTTAGCTAAAGTGGTTAGTTTGAGCGCAAAGGGGGCTCCAGCTCTTATTGCAGCAAGGGCCGCGGTGCTCCCACCCCAGCCGCAGTTCAAGTGCACTGTGCTGCACGGAGGGAAAGGCCTCTGTGGAATTGAGGCGATAGAATGCTAGATACCTTTCACATTAGCATACCATTTGAGCGGGGGCCTGCCAGGCTATAAGGTTTCAGGGCAAATTGAAATGAGTGATTGTATTGCCAATCTCTCTTGACCGAGCGCCAGATGGGATAGTTAGGCCCATATCTGTCTGGGGTTAATCCATTGGAACAGCCTGGACTCACAAACACGTTTTCTCCCTCCTCCACCCACACCCTCACACGCACATGCACACCTCTTTGTCTTTGACCTTAACTTTAAGGTGGACTGTTCTGCCATGGGAAAGTCTTTTGGTGAGCCTTGTTTGTACGCCACTGTGGCTTACACAGAATTTCTAGCAAGAGCCCGTGAGAGCTTAAAGCACCTCGCTTGATATTGACTTTTTGTTTGGTTCCATTTTAGCAGTCAAGGGACGGTACTCTGTGAACAGTGATAGACTGTGTAAAAGTGTGTGCTGAATTACCTACACTATATTATCTTTGATAGACTTCCAGTCTTGATATCTTTTATATCTCTGGTAAACCAGGCACCTTCTATTTGCCAGCTAATGTTGCAAGATCTGTTGTCAAATAAATGCAGGCTCTCTGTTGAAGACGGCTAGTCGTCTTTCTTTTTACGGTATGTAGCCTTTCATTATGAGTCAGGGCAACAGAGAAGAAGCAAGTGTTTTCTCTCATAGCTCTACAGCATGAATACTTAATCACACCAAATCAAAAGCTTGGGTTCCCTTGGCCTATGGTGTCCTCAAGCTGATGTCAGCAGAACCACACTTTGTGTGTGCGTGCGTGCATGCGTGTGTGCGTGCGTGCATGCTGTCTGGGTCAGTTTGCACTTGCTCACTCTGTAGATACGTATGCCAGCCATGTCCTCCTCCTCCTCCTCCTCCTCCTCCTCTGAAGTGGTGCTTCCTTTAATTCGCACCCTAAATAAATGATGAGAACATTTAAACACACGGCTCATCGCAAAGCCCCAAGGTCGCCTAATCGTATTATTTATGAAGTGATGTGCTACATAATGGTACTTAGTGCATGTTAACAGATGCTATTATCAGGCCCTGATCCAGAGCACTGAAGATATATTGGACAGTGGATGTTAATGCTGCTCCTCACCACCATAATGCAGCGGCTCCTTAAAGGGCTAACCGCACCAAAATGCAGCACTTAGGCAGAGGGCCAGCTGAACATTAAGTGGCTCATGTGAATATATATAACCACAAATTGTGGCAACCCCCAGTTGTCCCCTAACAACTTTAACATTTCTTCATCTCATCCATAACCAAGCCCTATAGCCTTCTGTTCATCTCTCCATGCCCCCTCCCTCAGTCTCTGACCACAAGGTGGTGGTGGCTGTGAGTGTTTGTGTGTTTGAGGGTTTTTTTTTTTTTTTTTAGGGTGTGGATAGGGTAAGAAGATATGACAAGACAGACCCTGGCATAATGACTGAGTTGAGAATATAACTGGTCCTGTGTCTGTAGATAGGAAATCTTGGGTCACAATTCACAAGCACACAAGGACACACTACACACACGCAACATACAAATGCCATCCTCCACCTCTCCCTCTTGCACCTCAAGGTCAAAGGTCACTCTCATCTGTCAAGAAGCAGAGGGAGGGCAGATTTACAATGACAGCGGAGAGCAACACAGAGTCACAGCAGTAAATATTTACACAGGTCTAACAAAAGATGTGGCTAAGGTCTGTAGGGGTTCCAAACACTGCAGAAATTACAACTAACCCCAGATTATTAATCATACAAAAATCACGCAGTGACTTGAAGAGGCAAGATTTCTCACTGCTCTGTCATTATTGCAGCAAGAGAGAGTGATGTTCTTGTGAAAGCATCCTGCTGTGTGTGCCTGTATGTGTGTAAGATGAATGGGACATTAATCATGATACATGATATCATGGTTTCCCATCACCTTAATGCTGTTGCAACACTTTACTGATGTGTCACATCTCTGTTTTTCTCATCTCCATTCAGTTCAATGAGTTCCACTGGCTCGGGAGTTTCCCAAGTATTTCAGCATTTTCAAACCAAATTGCATAAAGATACATCATTTAAATGTCCTCAACAATATGTAGGGAAAAGAAAAACATTTGTGTTAAAGCTGTATGATGTCTCTTTTCGTACGCTTGTTTAACTCGCGTCAGGATATAAATTTCACGTTTTGGGGAATCGGCTTCCTTTTGAGGACAAATGGCTTTTAAGCATAGGTGATCAAATTTTCAGGTGAAGGCTTTGTTTGGATGTAAGGTTTTGGCAAGCTGCACTAGGATGCAAAAACACAAAGTGAAAACTGAAGTCAAAATAAACATGAAAGTGTTTGTGAGTGAGCTGAGGCGTGTTCTTATGGTGATGAGTGTCTACCTACTGCTTTTAATGGGAGGGAGGAGTAAATGGGTTTTGTTTGTTTCCTGTGTTCTGTCGCCTCAGGTGCCACTCAAGTCTGGCCCAGACATTGCCCCCTGAGGAGGCCCCAGTGGACCGTCCCTTTTGGGGTGTGGATGACCCCAGCATGCCTCTGCCCTTTGATCTGGCTGACATCATTAACAGAGTTGAGTCCCTGCTCTGGAGGTGAGTCCAAGATTTGACATGCTGAAATGTGGTTATGTACACACTGATTACATGTATCTGTCTTGTGCAGCATACGTTTAATCGCAGGGGATTCAGTTATTTATTCATTACCCAACTGTGATGAACTGTGGACAATGCTGTCATTTAATATATGTTTACATAAATACACATAATTAATTGACATAAACAGTGTGACCAGAGTCTAAAATGTCAAATACAGATAGAAATCTAAATTATGCACACTATGTAGAAAAGGCTAAAAATTGTCCAGATGATTAAGCAAACCAGATGGCTACTTTAAAATAAACACATTATTCTGAATGACACTGACAAACGCGGGTATTTCAGTTTTAGTTTTCAGCTTTGGAAGCTCGTGCTCCAAAAAAAGAGTTTGGTCTTGCCTTGCCTTTTCACGCACAGATAGACGCGTCACGTGTTGTCATACATTAAGCACTTTAAATATGCACACCTGCTCAGCAAGTCCTGTCATAAACTCTAGTAATAAATACCGTATCGGTCTTCCTATTAAGCATACTCGGTTCTAGGTCGCACTGATTTTGCATGGAGACATTTACAGCGTTTTGATGCGACACAAACAGGACCTGGTGTTGCATCTAATTCACAAGTTAATTTCACACGAGATCCTGCACTCAGTCATAATATTTGTTAATAAAAAAAAACACAAAAATATATTTTGACCACTGTCCGTTTCTTATTTTTCTCCCAACAGGATGTAAAGATGGATAGAGGAAACAAGGAAGCAAGAAAAAATATGACCCACCAGCTTTTCTGAATGATCCCCACATTAGCTGAGGGGACAGACCAGATTGATTTCCTTTTGATTAGGCCATCTACATCACCCCCTACTCCACCCTCCACTACCCCAGCTGACCCCAGCATCTCAGTCACCCCAACCTGGATTTGCTGGAAGGAAACCTGACCACCAGGATAGTGCTTCAGTAACATGCTAACAACGCAATGCTTAGCACCAAGCTACTAGTGTCACAACGGTCTAACAAAACATATGTGAACCCGCATCTCAGTGTTAGCATACATTGTGTTACTATTTATTATTTCAGTGTACTTTGTTACCTAATCTCATGTAACCCAGACATGCTTTTATCAGTGGATTGACTCATTCTCAGTAGTCATTAGTACAGTACATACATATATGCTTTCTACTTGTCACACAGTGTTATAATACAGTATAGAATGGTAAGAAAACACTTTGCTCACATGCTATTGCATTCTTCACTTGTGTATAGTGTAGCCCCTTTTATTGTGTTAAGAAGTGAAATGAGCCAGAAAAGACCAAAGAAAGATTATGAGAAGATTGCTATGAATGTTATAAAATGGAGTACATGAAGAATGTTGTCAAGTGTTTATGGTGCAGTGGTGTGCTTGTGCCATATTAATGTAACTCTATGTGTGTGTGTGTGTGTGTGTGTGTGCGCGCATGTAGCCATGTGATCAGTGGTTGGCCTGTGTGTGTGTGTGCATTAAGAGTCTTCATTCTCCCAAATGTCTACATGAAGGCATGTGTGTATGAATGTGATAGTGTGTGAGCCTGTAGGCAGCCTGCCAGTTGTTTGTTCTTGAAGATGTGCATATGGAGAAACAGAGACTAGCAGCGGGGCCCCTCTGCTTCTGCTCTGATGAAAGGCAGCATTGATAGAATGACCCGGAACACAACCGCCGTTTCTCATAATTACAGCTGTTCAATCGCTTTTAATTACTCTTAAAGTGTGTAGAGCACCACATTCCCCTGTAATGCTGCAGGCCATCTAGAGAGCAAGAGAAAGATCCGGCACTTCTGACAAAATCCACTTTCAAAAAAGCTAAAAAGGGTGGAAAAGGGGGCCGACGTCAAAGCAGTGTAGCAGCCCTCCTCGTTTGATTTCTTTCTCTATCTAGTTCATGATGAAGTAGAGATGCTGTTTACTATTAAAAATGCAGAATGCACTCCTTTTTTTACTTCTGAGGTTTTTTCCAAGATGTTAATGGTTGCCAAACGCTGTTCTTCTTGCTTCTTCTTTTGCTGCGCCTTTGTTGTTTGTTGTTGTCAGAGAGATTTGTTTGTAGATTGGCAGTAGCTTTGACTTGTTTGAATCACTCTGTGCTCCCTGCGCCACAGCTTGTCTGTCTGAAGCAATAGGAATGGCAGTAAATAAAAAAAAAAAAAAACAGTGTTTTATCCAATGTTCTGCATTCTTCTCATTTTTTTTTTTTTTAATTACTGGTGGATAACAAATATACACTATATTGCCAAAAGTATTCACTCACACGTGCAAATCATTGAAAGAATGAGTTGCTCTCAGGAACTCGGTGACTCCCAGCGTGGTACCGTGATAGGATGCCACCTGTGCAACAAGTCCACTTTCTGCAGAGTTAATCGCTACAGACCTCCAAAGTTCGCGTGACCTTCAGATAACTCAAGAACCAGTGCGTGGAGAGCTGCATCCAAGCCTTACATCATCAAGCACAATGCAACGCTTTGGATGCTGTGGTGTAAAACACACTGCCACTTCAGGAGTTGGGCTCGGCCCTTTAGTTCCAGTGAAAGGAACTCTTAATGCTTCAGCATACCAACTCATTTTTGGACAATTTCATGCTCCCAACTTTGTGGGAACAGTTTGGGGACGACCCCTTCTTGTTCCTGCATGACTGCGCACCAGTGCACAAAGCAGGTCCATAAAGACATGGATGAGTGAGTTTGGTGCAGAAGAACTTGACTGGCCTGCACAGAGTCCTGACCTCAGCCTGACAGAACACCTTTGAGATGAACTGTGAGCCAGGCCTTCTCGTCCAACATCAGTGTGTGACCTCACAAATGCACTTGTCGAAGAATGGTCAAAAATTCCCATAAACACACGCCTAAACCTTGCGGAAAGCCTTCCAAGAAGAGTTGAAGCTGTTATAGCTACAAAGGGTGGGCCGACATAATATTAAACCCTATGGATTAAGAATGGGATGTCAATCAAGTTCATATGCGTGTGAATGCAGACAAGCGAATGCTTTTGGCAATATAGTGTATGACAGGTGCAAGAGTTTCTTCATACACGTGTATGTCAGTTTAAATGCAGAGATCCATAATGTAGTCATATAGCTCACTGACATCATTTACACAGTTGTCTTAACATTATTTCCTGATAAATAAGTAATTTAAAAAAAAAATCATAATGAAGCTGCTTTGAATGTGAAATTGGTCCCTTGGATTTAGTTTCATGGACTTTATCCAGAAACTTTAAATATAATAAAAGCCTTTGAATAATCTAACGTGATAGCCCAAGTAATGCTCTATAGTTAGAAAGAAAACATTGTGTCAGGAATTTTTCAGTTGCTTTTTGTTGTCTGTTTTCTCTAACCTTAACTTCAAAGGAAATGGTTGGAGTAGCAGAGCAAACATCTGCAACTGACTGATTGATGGATTGAGTGATGTCATTCCCTGTAACGAAGTGATGGCTAATATTCTGTATGCCTCTCCAAAAACTCAACTCCACACCTTTTACAAGCTGCCATCCCAAAGGTCGCTTATGTTAACTACTTCCTGTAGTGGCTGAGTGACTGAGTGATGGATGAGTGTGGAGCGCTCTCCCCTCAGGGGTCGACTGAAAAAGGTCCCCACTTGAAGAGACAATTACACAGCACTGGTAAGAGCCACAGGTATGCATTGTTCTGATGGGGGTCAGCCGCCAGCCAAGCAGCCAAGCCACCCTCAATTAGGCCAACAATAGGTGCAGGGAAAGATAAAATAACCAGGTGTGTGTTTGGGAAAGGTATCAGTTTGGGGTCATATCTCAGTCAAATGTTTCAGTATGTGGCTTGAATGGCTGGGAGTGATTGCAGTGTAGTTAAATTATATAAGGGAATGGATTTATATATATATATATATATATATATATATATATTCCAGCAATGTCTGTGAAAGACTGTATATATTAAGAACTGAGGGAATCTGACCTTAACCATGAACTATTTAGTGTACCATATAGTGAACAAGTCACAGTCTTGGATAAGGCTTTGTGCATTATCAGTTCATTTACATTACACTCTAAAATATTCAAGACTGAATACATGTGTAAAAATGACTGAGCATGAGTTTGTACAAAGAAAAGAAATAGATGTGTGTAATGTATCCGACACGGTGCGTTTGTGTGTGTGTCCAAGGTTCCAGGGTGCTGGCTGCAGTTGGAGACCCTGAGGCCAGAGAGGCAGTAGTAATTGTAGAAGCAGGCAGAAGAGCTGAAGATAGCATCACAGCTCTGGGGTGGCTGTCAGCAATGGGAAGGGCCATGCTCATTTGTCACCAACACAGAGAAACACCACTCAACACCGAGAAAACACTGACTTGATTGACTACATGTGAAGCAACACAAGCCCTAATGTTTTGCAACTGTTAATTGCACTGAAGGTCATAAAAAAGGCAGGCTGGAGAAGATTCGCATCGGCATAAACACACGGCAGCACATGAAAAGGCTGTCACTGAAAATTATGACTTTGACTTTATCACCCTGTCTTATTCTCCTGATTATATCCATCGTATTTATCAGTGAACATTTGGAATTTATATGTTACCCTTTTAAAAAATGTTACTTGATCAGGCCAAGATAAAATCTCCTTTACTTTCTTCTTCTCTCCTCTCAGGCTCTGGCAAGACCAAACCCAGGCAAACTGGAGCTGCTAAAATCCGAAGCGCCTCATCCTGCAAACCACCTGTCCTCTCTCTTAGCAGGCTGATCACCGCTGACATGTTCCCAGACCACAGTTCACTTACAGTAGTATTAGAATGAGAGTGAAGTGATGGGTATGTCACGATGCCGATGTTGATGCAGTCGAGGGCCTGGCAGCTGAGCAGCTCTGATGAACAGAGGGTATGTCGTGATGAATGTGTGTGTATTTATCTGTGTGTAGCTGAAGAGTGCAGAGGCGGTCTTGAGGGAGAGATGCCTCGCAGATCAAACAGCAGTCTGATCAAATGTAGAGCATGTTTGTGGGTCGTTGCTGTGGCCCTGGCTCTAGTGACCAGCAGCCCCCCAAATCGTGTGTCCTGCAGGACATCAGTCTCTTTCGTTCTTCCTCTCTCATTTCCAGTCTGAAGTGGCTGACCCATTTTTTCCCCATTCATGCCTCATCTTTCTGAACACCTCTGGTTGAATTTTCCACTCCGTTTCGAATTGCATTCCAAATTACAGGATCCCTCTTAAACGGAAAGCAGGAGGATCAAAAGTCTTTATGGGCTAAATTGCCTGTTCCATTATCTGATATATTTATCTGAAATCACCTGGATTGCTTTAGGGCACCAGTCCAGAATTGTTTTGATTGTCAGTGCTCAGCTTCAACACCTGAATTGTAGCATAATTTCAGCTTCATCTTAGCTAACTTAAGCTCTTATTAGTGGTGACTAAAAAAAAAAAGGAAACTAAAATATTGCACATAGAATCATTAACTCCTCTTATATCCCTTCTCTTCTATCTCTCACATAGTTCCTCCTCCTCACTTTCCCACGTCCACATGCACTGAGCCCTGTTTCTCCAGAGTGGTGCTGAAACGTCTCTACTCGTACCTGCCTCGCTCTCCTGCCGTTGTGAGCCCTGTTAGCACCGTGCCATTCATATCAGTAGGATTAAATAGATCGTTTTCCAGCGTTAGCAGCTTCTCCGCCAAGTGGTCTTGATGTCAGGCCAAGTATAATTGAGTCATCTGCATCTCATCTAAAATGGATGAAAGGACTTTTTGATATCACCCGCTCGCTCCCACTCACACGCGCAGGCAAACATACACACACACACACGTTTTAAGGGCGAGAGAAAAAGGCCAACATCACTTTTTTTTTTCTTTTTTCTTTTTTTTTTAGGACGGCAGATATGGCAGCAATCATCTCCTGTGTACCGTCACTCTACGGCAATTCACTTTCTCAGCGTCCCCCTGTGTAACTGTACTCTGAATCACAAAGAACCATGTAATGGACAGCTTTGGCCCTAACTACTAATATAGATTGTTTGAAGCTGTTTGCACAAACAGCCAGAGTTATTATTCTTTCCAGAGAGAGCAGTTTCGCTTACGTAATAACGCTAAATGAAAAGAAACACAACTGGCGGTGGATACCTTCCAAGAGACGCATTCTACCTTGAGACAGTTGAGGACAAATATGTCATACTGACCGTTTTTAAGTTTGACACGCTTCAGTTTACTTTCAAATACTGGATTGTATTGCTGAGATGCCGTTCTATGAGCTTCTGGCAGAGACAAAATACGTAGATTTTCCCGATTCAAAAAAGATGAAAGAAAAGCGTTGATGAAGACGAACAAGCGAACATCCGAAGACAAGAGAAGCAGGCAGGAGCACATTGGCCTTCAAACTTAATTTTTCTATTTCTATGCTGCCATTCTGATTAATGTGTCTGAAGGAGACAGACAAGACACCAACTGCAACTGCAAATTTTAGGTCATTCTTAAGATGTACAAGAGGTAAGAGATGGAAATAAGGAGGGAGGAGGAATAGTTAAAAAGGGTGGTAAGGGAAGCAGGAAGGAAGGTGTGATGTATTTGACAGGAGAGATGCTCACCTTATCTGTTCCAACCTTGAGAATGAATTGCTGGCCAGCTCCCCTAAACACACACTCAAACACTCAGTGGCACATACACATGCACACATATCCCCAATGCCAACACTGCTGCCCCTTGATTGACAGCCCTTCAAATGAGTGTCTGAGTAGCACTATGCTCTGGCCCTCCAAGTAAGTGGGCCGTCAAATTACATCCAGGGGACTGGCTGGCCCCCTCTCCCGTGGCAGAGGAGATCTATTTATTTGTGTGTTTATTTGCTTGGTTTAAATATTTGGTGGGGGAAAAATATTGAATTTTTGTCCCCCGGTCAAAGTCCCCTCATATTTAGTTAATAAAGAGCAGAGGAGGTTGTTTGCCCAGAAAAGTGCAGGATGGGGGGACTTTATTTAAGGGAGTCCTCAGAGAGAGCTGGTGACCTTCTTCTCTTGGAGGAGAGGGCTGTGTACACTGTGCTGAGATTCACTCTCTCTGCCTCCACCAGCCTCTGCCATTCTCCAGTCTAGCTGTGTACTCAGACATGTTTTCTTCCCCTTACTTTTACCTGCTTTCTGTCAATTTCCATCCATTCCTTTCTTTCCCTTCTCGCAGGATCTTCGTCTTCCCTTCCTCACACATCCTTACCTGACTTTTCTCTCTGCCTGCCTGTCTTTCCGTGGAGTCTTGCTCTATTTGAGTGGAGTCTCTCTCTGGATTCCCCAGGCTGCATCCAGGTTAAACTCTTAATTGCCTCGGCAGTAGGTGGTTTAAGGCGATGGCTCACTACAGCTCAGCCAGTCCCTGTGCAGGGGGCTGCGGGGTGACTGGGGAGGGGTGAGTTGTTCTGTGTTCAATTGTGGCTGGTGTGCGCAGGCAGACAGTGCAGGTAGATGATAAAGACTTATTAATATAGATGATGGAGAGATGATGGAGATGACCTCTGACAGCAGTTCTACAGAGAGCTTCAGCTCCATGTCAGAGATCTATCTATCTATCTATCTATCTATCTATCTATCTATCTATCTATCTATCTATCTATCTATCTATCTATCTATCTATCTATCTATCTATCTATCTATTAAAATATTTATAAAATATGGATACATTTGCTGTACATGTACAATCCAACAATCAATGCCCACAAGCAGAATTAATTTTGATGGAACATATTGTAATGCAAATGTCAACATCCACAGCACCCATCTGTTTTCCTGACCCTAGCATATCCATATCAAGGTTACTGTTGATAGAGGACCCTTTTATCTTGTAACCTAGGACCACAACTCATGTCAAGCCTTGCTATGTTCTGTCACTAAAATAATACCTGCAACGTAGCTGCATAGCTAATCAATGGGCTCAGTGCTGCATATCCTTTTATAGATGTGTTGACAGGAGTCAGGTTACCAGTAATGATGTCTTCTTTCCATGGCAAACATAAGACTGTATACTGTACTGTCTGAGGGCTTCACAGACTGAAAAATCCCAGCCTCAGAAGCCAGGCCTGGCTCATTTCATAAGGCTATATTAGCGCGTTAATGCCCCCTATCTCAGGGCTCCGCCCCTGTCATTGATTCCTGTTTAAAAGGCTATGGGTAGTCAATACCACCTCCTCATCACCATCTGTCTCTATTTACTAATAAATAAAGAGGAGAGCATTGACTGTTTTGGCCAGGCCTGTAAAAGCACGCATGCTAATGAGCACTGGGCCTCTGCGGCCAGCAGAGGAGGAAGAAGGTGGGGATACTCTGCCTCTCCACTAACTCTGTCTTCCCGTCTTTGTCTTGATGGCTTTCACAAGGCGCAGCAGTCCAATCATGGTAATTGCCCGCCGGTCCAGTTGTTGTTTAACATCGCTCATCAGATGAAATGCTGTTTCACTTCAGCTGCATAGATTTTTTCTCCTAGACTTGCATGTATTCATTCATGGCTTTTTTTTTTTTTCTTCTTCCCTCTCCAAGTAGTGTGCAGGTCAGCTCTTAAGGTCGTGTCTAGTCGTTTGTCAGATGTGGCCAATGAGCACTGCCGCACCACACTGTCAAACTGATCAATAGCAAGTGATACAGTCTGGCTAGTTTGGCTGCCCCCCCCCCCGAGTGTGACTGATTTATTCTAAAAGGCGCTCGGTCGTTTCTATCCATCTTCTCCCTCTTGGTCCTCTACTTTTTGTAATGTCTACATAGGGAAATGTAATGTTTTGTTAATAAAGAAACGTGAAGGAGGAAAACAATCAATATTTGGAATGAAAGAAATTCCTCATGTTAAGACAGGCCTAGCTCAATATACTTCAACGACACACAGTGCCACATTAAAAATAACATTTTAACAGCAGTAACAATAATAACAATAATAATAATAATAATAATACCAGTGTTGCTGCTTCTGATACTGCTACTACTACTATGACTTCTACTGCTACTACTATTATTATTATTATTATTATTATTATTATTATTATTATTATAAGAAGAAGAAGGAGAAGAAAAATAAGTCCACACATATACATTTACACGTGCAGCCTTAGAATCCATTTGGCTTGACACAGATTTCCTGAGTGAAGGAGTAGTGCTGATGTGTGGAGGCTCTCATAGCTCAGCATAACACAGTACTGCTGTGTCAACTGTGACCCTAGTGACCCTGCAGGAGCTAGAGAATGGGTTGCAGTGTCACTCTGCGACGCAGGTGAAATGAGGGGTCAAATGTCAGCTGTCCAGTGTGTCAAGTTTGCTGATCAGGAAGTGTAGCCTCTCGCTTCAGGGAGTACACAGGGAGTGTCATGTTTTGGACACATACTCGCACTCTGACATAAATCTTCCATGCTTACATGCCATGGAGCTCACTGTTAAATGAATGTGTAGAAGGAAAGTGGTAGGAAATGCCAGAATCTTTGTTCCTTTGCTGTGCAAAGTAGCTGCACAAAAGCTGATTACTGGTGTAGTAGAGCTCTGTTAATGGTTTGATTGCTACTAATGCAAATTTGATAAAAGCACAGTATATTTGGAGCAAATTATTGTAACACAAAAATAATATTTCACATTTAGTCAATTTAATTCCATTTCTTGCTTCTAAAATCTTTCACTGGAACTTGAATGTATTTCTGCATGTATTCCAGTAATTTTGCTCTCATCTGTGGTGCTGTCATATAGAGTCAAAGACTGCAATGGTTCCCGTTTGTTTGTCCCAATCTTTGCTCTCTATCTGCAGCTCCCTCCCATTGTAGACACATCCAAATGGGCCCCCTACCTCTGCAGCACTGAGGCAGTTCTTCCTTCCATCCTTAACCTAAAGTCTTGGGTTAGAGAGCTCACTGTTGTTCTGAGCCACCCCAGCATCCTGGTATTGCTATGAAGGGAAAACAGCAACGCCACAGTAGAGTTTCCTCCCTTGTCTCATCTGAAGCAGGCTCTGTTGGCTGTCCAGATCAAACTGGCCCACAGTGTGGTGCCGAATCCTCTCTGCAAACAAGAGGGGGCCCCTGCATTAAAGACTCACCGCAGGAGCACCCATCCTAGAAGTTTTACTTTTCAAAAGCCTCAGAAAGGTTAAAATTACAAGGAGAGTCTGTGTGTGCAAAGGTGTGTCCATAAATGTTTCAAGCTCTTTTATTAAAAAAAAATATATATATATATATATATATATATATGTATATATATAGATAGATAGATAGATATATGTTTGACTAATTTGCTGCTCTTTATCTACTGAAGACACAACAAATATAATATGTTCAGCAGCCAGTCATATGAATTATATAAGGAACAGATAAAGTCTAGTGTGGCTTTTTTTTATAGCTTGTTGCTGCTGTATTTTTTTTTAATGGATTTACTTTTTTGTCATTGTGATTTAAAAGAAAAAAGGAATGTCACCCTTGCACTTTATTTTTGGATTTGCTGTCCTCACTTTGATATTTTAAATACAATAATGCTTTGTTCACTGGTGTCCACCCGTGCTTTTGACAAAAAACAAGTCAGACACTCTTCATTCTCCTATTTCTTTCTTCTTGCTCTTTACCCCTCTCCTCTCCTTACCTTCTTCCACCACTAACTCTGTCCAGGGAGTCATTATTGCTTTGGTAAATATTTCATAGGCCTCAATACCTTTGCACACAGCCACCTGCCAGCTGCTTCTCCTCTCACACACAAACTACGGATAGGCAGACCAGAATGAAAGAGAGCAAAGAGAAGTGGAAGCGGATGAGGTGGAGATAGAATGAGAGAAAAGGAGGACTGTGCTCTCTTTCCCTGGCTTGTGTGCATTTACATTTTGAGTGAGCTGAGATCTCTGCTCTGTATCCTGGCTTCATAACAGACTGAGTCCTGTCAGAAGATAGAGAGATTCCCTGGATGTTGTCAAATCTATGCCCAACAACGTTTTGTTTTCTGAGGTCCTATTTTTTGCCCTAAGCATTATTTTTCACTTGGCACATGAAAAGTTTCCCCTTTTTTTCTGATATGGTTGTGCTGGGAAAGGAGGGAGATAGAGAAAAAGCAAGAAACAAAAGAAGGAGCTGGTGCACACTCAAGAAAAGACAGAGAGAGAGAGAGAGAGAGAGAATACTAAGCTTCTCCTTCTGCTGACCTTGAGGAGGCCTGTAAGCTGCACTTACACTCCCTCCCATCTCTTCCTCCTCCTCTCACTTTTCCAGCCCCACCTGTTTACCTTGACTGGGTTAGATAGGGGTCTTGCATCACCTGCAGTGTCCTTTCTTTCCTTTTCTTCTCTTGCCTGTCCTGTGTTGTTCTCCTCACTTTTACCTTAAAAAAGACTCAGAAGGAGTAGAGAGTCAGAGATAAAATATTCAGCTTGGATATAAGTGCTTTAAGTTGTTTCAGAGTGGATACCTTGTAGCCACAGAGCTTTGACTTCATAAATAAATGGTCAACAGTGGCTTCTAAGACTGCCCTGTGTCCTATGTCCTGTGTGTGTGTGTGTGTGTGTGTGTGTATATGTATATATATATATATATATATGGCTGACTTGTTCGTGTGCCCGGGGCTAAGCCCTGCCAGCGAGTTACAGACCTTAAATATGGATAAGCTATGAAACGCCTCTGGACACACTCCTATGTAGTCAGTATGCTACTGAATAAAGTTCAGCAGAACACATGGCAAGAGAACTGGAACAGAAAATGCGGAATCTTTATTCCATCTTAGGAAAAGCAAGGCTGTTAGTTGAAAGGTGGGTGTACAAAGAGAAATATTCCTCTTGGTGTGCTTTACATTCAGATTGCATACCTATATCCCGATTCAGCAGAAAGAAATTTAGTGTCCATTGTAATTTCCATAGCACAAATGGTTGTTGGGTGATACGCTGACTTATCAAGTGAATAAATCCTTTGAGCATTTTGGGACGCAGCCTAAAACGCTTTCCTTTGTCAACCAATTTTGTTAACTGGCCATTTATGCCTCCCCACATCTTTTCCTGCTAAAGCTCCAAAGCCGCTCTTGTTTCTGTTGAGGGAAAACGCTTGACGCTCGGTTTCCTTTGAGCTTTCCTATGTAAAAGCTTGTTCTCACATTTGCCTTGCAGTGTTGAACGTTTCTACCAGGAAATGAAATGAGTCCGTAACAAATATTTTGGCTTCTGTTGAACTCTTTGGCAAACAGCAGCTTGCCAACTGCAGCAGTGTTTTTGCATTCCCAGAAACCCCCTGGGATGGTGACTCCCTGAGCTTCCGGATGGAGGGTGAACAGCTTGTCTTTTTGATTGAAAAAGAGAGAAAAAAAAAAAGCATGAAAGAAATGTTTTACAGAGTTGCATAGGTATTAGGATAAGACGGACTGAAATAAAGATTTTCCTTTGTAGATATACATAAGTCCATTTGTATTTCATTTGTGTGGCGAGAGATATGGTCTCGGTCTAGCCAGACCATTTAGTCTTGCACCCTAATCTGCAGGTGAAAAGGGGTCTTTTAGCACGATAAAGACGCCCTTGAAGACAAATTTGGCCTCTGGTGGAGCAAGTTGAGCTCAGGTCATGAACAATTTGTGCCTCATTGATTTTGTGTGTGTCTAAGTGTGTGCGTGTGCACATGTCTCAGAGAGAATATGCAGCGTGCTAACACCCATGAGCCTTGTAACCATAAATCAGCAATAGGAAGTGGTGTGACACAGGCTGCAGGGCCTTGCTGATATGGACTGGAGCTATAATGGGCCCTGTTTCAGGTGGAGGAAGACATCAGCTTCACTGATCTTTACTTCCCTGCAGAGCTCTGGAGATTATTACTGTACAAGTAGAAGCACTATTCAGGTCACTCAGATGGTAAAAAACTTTTTCTTCAGCATGTACCACACACACCCGTTTCCATACAGTATGCTTAGTAGAAGGCTTGACAGTGCTGTACCGCTGCATGAATGATGAACTGTATTCATGGTTTGTTCAATGTGCGCAAACAGACAACAGTGCTTGTTATTCTGTCTGTTTGTTGCAGATAGAGCCAGGGTCTTGTTAGCTGTCAGGCCAAGCATTCACAAAGCTGTTCTCTCACTTATTGATGGGGATCCACTAAATTACAGGCTCGTACAAGAGAGGCGGCAACGCGCGTGCACGCACGCACGCACACACACACACACACACACACACACACACAAAAGTTTCCTAAGAGCCCCTCATATTTCAGCACTGTAAACAAAGAAAAAAAAAGAATGAATGTCAAGAAGATCCCAAATGCATTTTTCTTTATTTCACTTTCTGTTTCTTTCTTTCTTTTTTTTTTTATTTGGCTGTCATTCTTTGGTCAGGCCCTGTCTGGTCTTGCTATTATCCTGAGGCGTTATCACTGTGTAGCTGCCTCTTCAGATCAGGCTTGTGATAAGGGCTAAATAAATGGAATGCTTGGCTAGTGGACATAGGTCAAGCCTTGTTTCGCCCCTTTTTTTTCCCCCATGTGTTGTTGTGTTTGTCTGCAGGGGAAGTTGAGGGTGCAGCACGAACGGGCTTTGCAGTCTAATGAACTTATTGATTTCAATTTCAGGGCTGTTCTCTCCCTGCCTGATGTTTCTCAAGCTTTCATCCATTGCTGGACATAAATTAGTAACTCTGTCTCTTGTGCTTTTTTTCCCCCTTCTCATCTCTTTCATTTGCTCAGTCTCAGAGACAGGTTGCTATCTTGGAAATGCTGTTTTTAAATGTGTTAAAAGCTTCTGTGGTTAAATGGATGCTGTCTCTCGGTGGGTGTTTTCTGTGTGGCTTAGCATACACCTGTCTCTGACAGCGTTGGAGCTCAGGAAATGACATAGCTCTCTCTCTCTCTCTCTCTCTCTCTGTGTCATCAGTTATTGGGGGGTTATTGAAGATGTTGAGTGACTTTTTTCCCCGGGGGATCAGGGAGCAGCTGACTACTGTGTCTACTTGTGTACGTGTGCATCCACGAATCCATATCATGTATCACACGCACAACATGTTTTCCTATGAATTTGTGCGCACCTTCAAAGACAGGAGTCCATACCAACGTGAATGAGTGCAGCACATTCCCAAAAGAAGCCCAGCTCATGGAAAATGAGAGGCACACCGGTGCTGAGACAGGAAGCCTTCTCGACCCAGCAGTAACAAGCACTGTGGGATCCTCCACTCTGGACTCAGTACATCCGATATCCCCGATGATGTCCAAAGGCTAAACAGTTAAAAGGTCCGGTTGCTATATGTAGATGCTCAACACCCCTGACCTCCCACCCCCTGTTCAGAATCTGATACTCTGGGAATCACAATAATAAGGCTGTGAGCTGTGGTCAGTTTTCCAGCGCTACCAATCGGCCTTCTAATAACAGGCGCTAGCTGCGGAGACCCAGAGTGAGACAGATAGAGAGCGTGTGAAAGCGAATTGATGCTGAGTAGCACAGGTTTTAATAGGGCTGTCAGAGTCATATTGTTTATGTCGTGTTCCAGATTAATCCATTCTTCCTTTATGAGCCTCTGCAGCCACCATAAATTGCAAGCACGAAGCCGGTCCACTGTTGAGTTACGCCTCGGGGATCAGTGCCACACATGGGCGGAAAATAAATCATTTCCCCTGGATTTAACGCCGGGCAATACCTGGGTCCTTTGTAAATAAAACCATAGATGTTTTTACACCCCCCTGTTTTCTCTCTCCTGCCTCCAGGGCTCTTATTGAATCTCAAAAGGAGAGGGAGGGCGAGACAGAGAGAGAAACATGAGAGAATAAGAGCGAGCAGAACTGAAGGGGAACTGGGGGAGAAGAAGGGAGGCAAGAGAGAGGGAGTAAAAAAGAGGGGAAAGTCTGGAAAGAAATTCCAAGTGGGGAAGGATGAAGAGACACAAATCCAGATAGCTCCACAAAACAGACAAGTAGAGAGAGAGAGAGGATGTAGATGTTGGCTGGGGGTGATGTATGCGTAGAGTGCTCATTCCTCGGGTTCTTGGGGTGTGCAGGTTGAGATCTGTCAGACTGTCTAAACACAGGGCTGACTATAATGCACTGCTCGGGAGCAGTGGGCACAGAGCAGACAGCCTGTTTCACCAGCACAACCAGCAGGGTGACCCAGCTCAGTTCCAGCACTGGCCATGGCCGTAGCCTATGCCGCCTGTCTTCTTATAGCCTCCTCCTATCCTCACAGCCTCTAGCCCAGGGGAACAGTGCCAAGAGCCTGGAGAGACAGAAAGAAGAGAAAGACAGACAGAAAGAAAGACCGAGCAACTTGTTCTTCCTGGCGTGTGCAGTTTGCCAGTCGGAGGCAGCCAATGAGAATGGGGAATGTGTGCACTGCTCTGTCAGGGCTTCATGAGTTATACATGACATGCTATGTGAAAATGCTTCCTGTGTACTGTGTGTATCATGCTTCTCTTTTTTATCTTTTCTTATTTTTCTTTTTTCTTCTTTAACCTCCTCCTTCTCTCTCTCTCGCACCATATTTCCCTCTGCTGTGCTTTCAAGATCTCAAAGTTTGCTTTTCTTTCCTGTGACAAAGTATTCCCTGGTTGTTAAATGTTAATCAATGGCAGGCAGCTGGCTGACACGAGAGGTTCCAGCTTTTGGTGGGACACTCCGGGACAGCTGGATATCACAGGGGTAATCCTAAGCTCCTCTAGGTGTACATGGACCACAGTAAGATCAGACTTTCACTGCATCTTAATATGATATTGTCTTTGTTCCCTTTTGTGGAGTCCAAACCAAATAATTGCATAAATACAGCCATGATACAAACCTTATACTAATTCATTATTAACACAAGCATTTAACCTATCCATTATTCATATCTCTAACAATGCCAGAGGGCAAAAATCAGTGCTCTCCTCACCCATATATATGCCCAGCTTGAGAAAGGTTGATGCATTATTCAGGGCATGCCAGGCTAAAGACTGTTCTTCCTGTTCTCAACTGCTGGAAGCAACAATCTTCTCACTAGGACACTGTTCTCTGTCTGTAACTCTGTCCTTTGCCTATCTCCATCTTGGTAATATTTCATCCTTGGTGCATCATCCAGATTCCCTGTAGAATTGCTTTCTTCATTACTCGGCCCTACTCAGAACACGCAGTATGTTTCTTGGGCCTGTTGTCTCCTCACTCTCTATTCCAACTCCAGGAAACATTAAACTCGTAGCAGAGGAAGAAGCCGGAGACCCAGGACCAGCCTGGGGGGTCCTGGTGAGCTGCTGCACATTGTCCCAGAAAACAGAGCTTCAGAAAAGCTCTGGAGTGCTTGTTTGTTTAGGTTAAAGCAAAACTGCTTTTCCAGCAAAAGAAGTTACAGCTAGGTCTCGGTGGTGTAGTGTTGAATGTAGCACATCTGATAAAGAAAGACAATGAACAAAGAAACAGCCCATATATGCTTTCATAGCTTGTGCACACAAACTCAGATCTGCAGCAGTTAACATCAAATGCTAACTTCTTACTTACATTTAAAGAGTTTAGGTCACTTTGCAGAAAAAATTAGATTTTGATTCTCTATAAAATGAGCATGCTGACTTTTTTTCCCCACAAGCCCAAAGAGACAAAGTCTCAATCAAAATAAATCAGTTACTTTGTGGGTAAAGGGACAAGGTTGGGCTCATTTCTTATTTAAAATCTGCTCTATAATTTCATCTTTGTAAAACTTAAGTTGCTGCAGGTGTTGGTGCAGGAGGAATGATAGCCTTAGGGCTTGGAGCTACCGTGAGGCCCCGCTGAGATTTTCCATCATCCCTACAGTCTGGCAGCAGCTTTTCAAACAGCGCCCCTTCTGAAGTTGCCCTTGGTTCTACATGTGTAGCAGTAATTATGAATGAGGGGGACTAAGATCTGTACAAAACCATCAAACATTTTACAGCTTGCTGCTATTGTAATAAAGATCAATAGACACAGTATCAGTCCTGGTTTTGAAGGAGAGGTGGTGCTGTACATTTTCCCTCACATACTTCCTCTCTTTCTTTCTTCCTGTCTCCCCCACTCATGTCCCCTGCAATTTCTCCTCTCTTTCTCTCTCTTCTCTCTCTCCACATGCAGAGCTAGTGTTGCACATCCGTTTTAATTGCCATTTGTATGCTTCTGTGATGTGAGCTGCTACTAAAAGACACACGTCCTGCAAAAGAGCAAGAGATGGAGTTAGAAAGAGGAAGTTAAATATATTCTGTTCAGTACTAGCTGGTTGTATAACAAAGGCCAAGGCCAAACTTCAAACTTTAAGCACAGCATCTCTGTCTCATCCATCCATCTGTCCATCCATCCATCCATCTGTCCATCCATCCATTCATCCGTCCATCCATTCATCCATTGTGCGTATGCAGCATATGTGTAACATGCACATTTGCAGTACATGTACAGCATAACTTAATGACTGAGACAAATCAAAGAATGCATGTTTGCATGTATTTACACATATATATGTTTCCATGTATTATACTATATTTAAAACATACACTCTAAGCCAAGAAAACCACACAGGATTAAGAACACTGTTACGCTTTCAGCAAACCTGGAAGTCATAGAACTGTTAAAGCAGATTCTGCGAGTGTGCGGAGGTTATTTGACCAGAGACAGAAGACATGGAGAAGCTGCAGATCAAACAGTATTCTGTCTGACAGGAGAAGATAAAGAGACTGTCAGCCTTGCCTCAGATCAAAACAGCCCCTCACCTCCCTGGCCCACAGCAGCTTCCTGACGTCCAGTGATGCAATTGTAAATCAAAAAGTGGGCAAACTAAGATGAACGTTAAAAAACAATCACAATACCAACACACACCATTGTAAAAAATGTATAGTTACTCATTGGGTTTTGTTTTTCTGTGCTGTATATGCTTTTCAGAAAAATGTTGCTACCCAGTTATGATCAGTATATATCAGGAAATTATTCTATTTGAAAAACAGCAATAAGCTCACTATTATTTACACAAGTGTGTACAAGTGTCTGTTTTGTGTTATTTTTGCAAAACTAACTAGCAATGACTAAAACTATTTCATTCTGCGTGCACGTGTAAATGCTACAAGTCAATGCAAGTTTTTGGTGTCCATCCAAGAGTGTCAAGTTCAGAAGAGGAGTGTTGATCTTACATATATGGAGGGGTGAAAGTAGTTTTAAATTCTTGCTGGTACTATGACTATAAATATATATATATATATATATATATATATATATATATATATATATATATATATATATATACATATACATCCGAGATCTCTGTCCAGAGTGCAACACTGGGAGCAACTAAGAGACTGCGCAGGATCCTTCAGCTCCCAGGCCTCTGGTAGAGGACCTGGAGATCCCTTGTAGTAGACTGTTAACTTGCCGAGACGCATGTAGTGTCTTTTATTTGGCAGGCTAGACCCTCTCACTTTGATTGACACCTCATTTGGCCAATCATGTTAAGAAATGGATTTTCCATAGCCAATAATAACCAGAGGGCATCACGTAGCTTTTTCAGGTGAGTTTAGTACGGCCAGTTACATGATTGGCCGAATGAAATGTCAATCAAAATGGGAGGGTCTAGCCTGCCATATAAAGTGCACTACATACAGCCGTGGATGTGGCCTGTTAACGAGGGGAGAGAAGGTAGGGAATTGAGACTCCAGCATAGGAGAAACAGTTCAGAAACAATTTGAAATGAGAAATATGCATATATATATATATATATATATTTATTTTTTTAACTGATTAAGTCGTGTTTTAGACTGATTATTGCTAGCGGATCTATTCTGACCCAAAGTGCATCCCTGACTGGTTCTGAATGACGGCTTTACAGCAGACAGCCGCTCCTCCTCTTCCAGGTACTGCATACCAGCGCAGAATCTTTTAGTGGTACGCAGTACCGGACCGTACCGGCTTACTTTCACCCCTGCATATATGGACCACTGACATTTAAAGCTTGAGTTCTTTTTTTGAGGGTAAAATGCATTACAGATAAAGCCTGTTTCTTTTAGGTCAGCGGAATGTGGACCAGGAGGTTCAAACCCAGAACCTGGAAGTCAGGCTTCCAGTGGCTACTTCGAGGGTGGTTCTGTAGTGATTTGAACAGAAAATTTCAAATGATACGTTTCCAACATGAAGTTAGTTGATCACATGTCCGTACCAGACCGGGATTTTTTTATCTGACTGGACTAAAACAACAATCCACCAATCCGCAGTTGAGGCAGTGTAAAAAAAAAAAAAAGTGTTATCGATACTGGAACCCATTTTTAAGACTGAAAAGTAATTTAGATATCTTTGGCACATTGACACAGGAGGGATTCTGGTTAGCATTAGGCACAGTGATATCTAATCAAAGATCTGCTCAGCTGGATTAAACTCGCATGATCTGCCAATACATTTAACAACTTCCCTCTAGCACTCATGTTTTCCTGCTTTCCTCTAGTGCAAGCTGATGGTCACTGCTTGAACTTGCATGACTGAGCAGAATGGTCCAGTGCAACTTTATTCTGTCCCTAAACAGCAATGATACAATTGCCAAAATGAAAGCATATTGCGCCTCGTTGATCTCCAGAGCACATTACAGAGCCCGCTCATGCGTTGAGACTTTGTAAGTGTGATGCTTTTCAGCTGTGATCGGCTGTCGCATAGCAAAAGTCTGACTGATGAGACTTTATCTGTGATGCCTCTTTTAGCGTGGAGTTACATTTGCTGCCTTGTCAGTAAGTGATTAATGGATTTAAAAGGACATGATGGCTGGGATATCAAACTATGTACTGTACAGAGAATATAGATTTTCTGCTGAGCCTGAATGTGTCTGTTTTTGTTGATAAAGACTAAAACATAATCTGCCTCTTATTATATGGATATTTCACTTCCTTGAAGGGAGCTAAGGATGATTGCTTTGCAGTTTTTTTTTTCACTCATTCAAATAATCCTCTGCAATTATTGTCCTTGATGCTGCACAGCTTTGAGCCACCAATGCATGGAACAAAGGGAATAACAAAAGCAACATACACACAAATACTGAGTTTGTCAGTCAGCAAAAACTGCACACCATCTAGCATAAATGCACTTTCTAGAATTATTAATTTTTTATTTAGCATGGGGAATAAGCGGACAGCAACTGTGGCAATCAATAAGGTTTGGCATTTAACTGTAAACTTTAAAAGACCCGTAATCTGGCTGCATTGTTTTTAATGGCCACATCAACTACTTTCGAGGATAATCATTTTATCTGATAAATTAGGATTTCAAACACTCTTATCAGCTGTGCACTTGCAGTTGTTTTTTAATCCCTCCATTCCTTTTCTTTTTTTTTTTTAATTGATTCTGCAGCACAGAGGCTTTTCTTGCAGAGATAATGCACTTATGAGAACAGGTCATGATCCTCAAATGAGGGAATTTTGCTCCAGTGTATTTGCCATGGCATATTTGCTGTCCTTCTGAAGCATTTCCAAACTGCTGGAAAGTACAGATTGACTTTGTTTTTCTACATTTCAGCAGCTCCATTTCTCACCGTGCCTTTTCAGAGGTGTCATGCATGCTCCCATGCAAATGGCCTGAGCTAAGAGCTAGTGGCAATGATGATTACTTGGAACCGCTTCCACATGTATTCTACCTCAAGGCTTGAACCAAATCTTGTGAATTAGGATCAAACCAGTGTCTACTTCTTTTCCTGTGTCTTTACATAATTTTGTAATGTGAGCTCAGCCTGGCATAGAAAGTAGACCATTCTGATTATCCAATAATGTTGCAGTAGAAGACATAAAAAAATGAAATAAAAACAAGAAGTGTTCCAGCATCTGGGCTGTGTTGCACTGTGATAACAGCTCATCCAATAAGACCTCCGCTCACCTATTCCTTAGCTTCACAAATATGCCACCAGTTCAGCTCTCAGGCCCTTGGAGGAAAGCTGTTTATTCCACATGCTGCTTAAGTAGAGGTCTTGGGGTTGGGGTGGCTATGTAGCGCATGGTGAAGACAAACACAGATCTATTTAGTCTGGTGGGGGAAACCATGGTAAACAGCACAGAATGGAAACAGCTGGCGATTTCTTGTTTTCATGGCTTCTTCTTTCATTGAAAGGCTCCTGTTTGTACACCATCAATTTAATCATGTAACAGATTTTTCGGTTAACAAATTATGCACAGACTCTTTTCATTCTGGTCACGGAGAATATCGCAATCAAGGCATTGTTTTTTTCAGACTTGTGTCTGCACACACAGTCATGTACAGTAATTACAATATACAGTGACACAAGTGCTGTTTGAGCTTGAGCTATACCTTGTGTAAACTCTGTTGGATGCAGGAATGCCCCAAAATGGTTCCAGCTGGGTTGCGCTCACGATCACACCAACATGTTTAGGATCAATAAATTTAGTTTTCAGGGAACCTCGATGTATTGTTTGCACATGTGTTTTCTAAGTCATACTGGCCAGAAATGTTGTTTGTAAATGATTTTCCAGACCAGAGCAATGCTGAATTCTGTATAAAGTGCTAAACGGAGTTAAGTTGTTGAAGAATGATGTTAAACAAAATGTTGCTCTCCTTGTGTTTAGCACATATGTTAAAGCTCAACATGCTGTAGTGCAACAAGCTTTTATTGTGAAATAACCCAAAAATGTGATTATAATTGAATAGAAATTTCTGTTAAATTTAAAAAACTGATACTTCTATAAAAGGTTATTGTAATCCCTGTACATGCAGTCCATTTTTTGTTGTTGAGTATTTGGAGCATGCACATGCTTGCATGTGTGATTACAAAGTGGGAATTCTTCTACAGTGGTATGATGAACCTCTGTCAGCCATTAGGCCCTTGAATCCCACTTGGTATGGTGACATGAACCCTCTCCTACCCTTCCCACAGGCACCTGTCTAGAGGTCAGAGATCATCCTGTTAGGGGTAATCCCCACAGTAACCTGACCAGGCCAGTGGATAGTGGCAACCAAACATGTAATAGTGGACCAGGCTGCCCCCCTAATACTCCCACTAATCACATTTTAATTGAATTCCAGTGAACATGTAAAAACCTGGTTCGGTTTTGTTTTTTCATTTTCCTAACAGATGTCCCTGTGATCCCTGTAAAGTGATCTGTGGTGGTGACGTCTTCTGTTTGGTAACACATGAATTGGCTGATCTGGAACGGAGAAAACAGAACCATGTGCTTCTCCTCAGGATGGATCCCATTAGGACTGAGGAGTGGGTGTGCGATGCATGCAGGGTAGAGTTTTGAGGGTTGTGATATATGGAATTTCATTGGAATCTCGTATATCTTTTGCCAATTATTATCATTCCAAAAGCCTGAAGTATCATTATCAAATGAGTTTTTCCTAGTGGAAATAGATCTTTTCTCCCTTGCAGTGTACTGGGTACAGTCTCAACATTATGTTTCAGCATGTGTAAACTGTTTGCGACTACTGATGGATGCAAACACTTGTTTTCATACAGAATCTGCGTTGCACTGTGGACACGAGGCAAACCATAAAGTCAGTGTAAATTTGGGTATCACTGTGAATTCCTTTAAACAGTGGCAGTAATTTGGTGCCATTTTAATTAAACTAACATCAAAACTTTTTTTGTTGCCCCACTCTAGAGAATACTGTTCTGCCTAACTTACAGATCTAATTACATGATTCCAGTGATTAAAACGGCTAGTCCCATAAAGCCAGAGCCAATCACTGAAAACTAGCTGTGTGCTTTTGGAGCAACTGGGGAGCAAAGAGATGTGTAAGTAACTGCATGTAACCTGGTTTTAGAGCTCCTTGGCAGACTTTAGCATAGAACTTTATTATCCACGCAAACCATCCTGTAAATGTACACTGCTTGTATATTTTCCTCCTTGTGTGCTGTACAGCATAGCACAGCATTTGAAAGTCAGGAGTGGAACTGATGGTGATGTCCTGAGAAAATGACAGTGGTAGATGAAGGTCTTTCTGGAAGATCCAACATAGAGTTGGCACAGGAATGTTTTTTTTTCTCAATGGATGCCAATGGATTATCTGACCTTTCAGATTTACCTATAACCAAAGTACCAAAAGTAGTAGACAAAGAAGGGGGCAGTGTTTGGATGCTAGCTCACAGCAATTTTGCCAGAGCCTTGATTTAAGAGGCATGCTCATGCTTCCCAACCTTTCTCTTCTCTGCACTTCTCAAGAGGTGCCCTGGGTAGCTGCAATGGCTTCTGTGAATTTGACATAACCACATGCATACAACCCCACTACAGTTTTGATATATAATCAAAACTGATTGTATATCATCAGTTTTGTGATCGCTGCTTTTTTTTTTCTTGCATTCAGAAGTGAGACATAGTCACGGGTGCCAGTTTTGTACAAAAAACATACCATAGAATTGAGCATTTTCAGAGATCAAGATGATTTCTATACTAGCTTCTGCCAACACCCCCCCCCCCGAAGAAAAACCAACCCCAAAACAAAACACAACAGCAGCCTCGTGCTAAAAAGGGGGATCCACCAATAGCTCCAGCTCTGATTAACTACCACAACCAAAATAAGTTTTAGGTCTGCAGCCCACTTGTCTGTTACTGAGCGCTAAATCAAAACCCTGCTCTGTTATTAGCGCCAATGTGCTTTTGAGGAAAACAAAATCTGTGAGCTTAAAAAGAGGTTGTCTCATTTGATCATTTATTACACATTTTAAGTGGTTTGGAAATAACTGAGGCCAGCATGGACTACATCTCTAATTGGTGCTCTTTTTCTCCCATTAGTACATCCAGACTTGTGATCCCACTAAAACAGGCAAGAGAAGAAAAAAAAAAAAATTGTTTCCCCCAAACAAAGCATTTGTCATCAGTTTGCAGTTGCTCTGTTTGCAAGCATGGTTCAGATTTGCTTCTATGTGCAGCTGTCACTGAGCCTGTTGGATGTCCTGGACCCCAAACACACAAACCAGAAGAGATTAGTGTGCCATGTCAACCCACTGCTTCCGCAGATGGCACGGATGCTTTTAGCTTACTCCCTGTAGACAGCCACTCATTGATCTTTCATACTAAACTCCCCACAGCAGGACTCTTGATACTGTTTTATTTATCATTCTGGCATTTACTATTAGGGCCAATAAAGTTTGACGTGTGTGGATTTTAACAGTAGGGGGCACTGCAATTGCTGTACAACACGCTGGGGGTGGGGGGTGGGGGTAGATTTATGGCCTGGTAGCCAGAACTGTCACCTACAGTAATACCTCCCCTGTCTGTCTTTCTTTCAGTCTGCCCCTAGCCCCAATTCCCCAGGTCCAAATCTAACCTATAATTCACTAGTGTTGTCTCTCACCTTGACGTACACCTAGTAAACTTGTAAAACATTCCAGTGGGATTTGCTCCAATTTTAATAACAGAACATTTCAGGCCATGTGGGGGAAAAAGAAGATATCAGTTACTAGTTTTTTAAGGGTCCTGGCACAGGCTCCAGGAACCCTTAAGCTCCAGCCAAGAGACCTCATCCAAAACCAACACAAGGGACAAGCAGGCAATTTTGGAAATGCAGTTTTCAGTTTCTGCACATATTTTCCAAGGGTGCTGCAAGGAGGCTGACCATGATGAAATTTGGTTCTGGCTGAACTCCAGGACATTACCTGTGTGAGTGTCAGGTGATAGCCTCCCTAATTACCTTGGAAAGGAAACAGAGAATCTTTTTCGTTGAAATTTCACAGAGTCCTCAGCACCAGTAAATGTGTCGCTCCTGTGGTAAAATGTGATCTTTCGGCTAATGAAGGACATGCTTCATTTTCTTAACGGAATCACCCTCTAGTTTTGGCCTCTAGGGGGAGCTTAGCCACATTTTTCTTGTTTTTACTGCAGTGGGCACTGGCAAGAGTTTAGGCGAACCTTTGTGAGCAAGTACTGATTTATGGCCTAGACGTGAGGTGTGCATCTCTCTAGGGGTAATCAGCCTGCCCGGACAGAAGTTTGTGTGAACAGTGGCTCTAAGACATCACTGACACTCTGTCCAACCACTGGACCAAGAACCACTGATTGGAGTCTGCGGTCTGTGGTGTGTGAGTCTCATACACACACCACAGCAGACTAAAGCTCTTAATCACTGGGTCTTGGTCCAGTCCATGCCCCCATGTTCCAGAGTTGAGTGACGCGCTGCCTGCAGAGCGCTCATTAGAATCTATGTTTCACAAGCAGGGCAGGGATAGTAAATCGTTCAGGCCTCAATGTTGTTATAGCTGGCCCTAACAAGCCACTCTCTGTCTACTTTATTGGAGTTAAAAAGTGGATTTCATGTAGGTTTTGGCAACTTTGAGAAATTATGACAAACAATGGAAACTATTGCTGTAAGAGACAAGACCACAACATGATGAAAACTTGTTCAATATATCAAAGATGCCCTTTATGTGTTCAGCCCTCTGCTACTTGGAGACTGACAGAAACATCATTTGACAACAAAAACATCCCATTTATGCTTTCAATAACATTAGAAAGAGGAAGTGTGCTATGGGAATACTTTGTACTTTGGGGAGGGTGACATGTGATCACTCATCACATGGTCAAGGGCCCTACTCCAGTACTGAGTTAACTGAATTCTCCCCATGGCCCCGCTCTTAAATCAGATCTGCTTTAAGAGAGAGAAAAAAAAGCTACATCTAAGGGCCTTTATCCCATGTCTAACTACCTGGTCTTTTGTTTGCTCATGTTTTCCTTTTCCTCTGTGGTATGGCTGGCTCTGACCGTGTAATAGAGTGCATATTGGCCAAGTGAGGCAGCCTGCTGTGACCAGATCAGATGTGTGCTCCTGATTATGAAACTCCCTTTTAGGCACTGACAGACATGGTAATAAATGTGTCCATAAATTGAATTTGGGGCTTTTGAAAAGGGGCAGGAATATCTAAAGAGCATTTCAGCTGATTGTCTCCAGCCGACATGGAAGCGCTTCAGTGGGATTCTGGGGAAAACTGATCCTGCTGTGGTGTAGTTGGAGGGCTGGCTGTGGGGGGTGGTGATGTGAGGGGGTGCAGGATGGGTGCCCAGCCAAGCAAAATAAAGACTGCTTTATTGCTAGTCAGAAAATCATTTGATTGAGTTTGCATAGAGAGGAAGACACAGAAGGGTCTGCAGGAGTGTATGTTTATTATCAGCGTTATTGTATTTATTGTGTGTCTGTGTGTAAGCTTTCAAGTTCCTTTCTTAGTGATCTGCTGAACAAGTTTCCAAGTCATTCCACTAACCTTAAAGAAATGCATGGCAAACCTAGGGTGTCTTAAATGCTACTGTTTACAACAAAACTAGTGAATCTGAATGAACTGGTGCTGACAGCAGAAGTAGGTTAGGTTTAGGACGGAGCTCTCACATTAGTTTCCATCAGTATCCACATCAGTATTTAACATTCTGTCCAGAGCAGTGCAAATTGAGCTAGCAAGTAACAACATGATGAAGTGGAAGCACAGGTTTTATGTATATTTTTATTTCTAAAAAGATTGAAAGGCAGCCGAAGGACACTCCATATGGTTTTGAGACGAGTACAAACTCTTCTGTTTGATATTGCTGGGAACTATGTGCGGCCTTGTGGCTGAGAATCAGGTGGAGTCGAGGAATTAGCCAGAGGAGGGTTGGATTATTGCAAACTGAACTCTGTGCATGACAGCTGACCTGCCAGATATATAGAGGAGCACAAAACATTATTTACCAAGATTATGTGCCATGTGTGGAAAAGTGAATCCATCTCTCTCTCTCTCTCTCTTTTAAAAGGCTGTGTCCAGCAGGATACGTGCACTAATTAAAATCAAAAATTAATATTGATTTTGATATTGGTGAAGAGTTACAGGATGGGGCAAGTTGGACTCGCACCCCGCCAATTAATAATTGTTCTGATAACACCTCTGATTCATTAAGGAGCACTACTATTGGCAACTAACACAAGCTCATCAGCATGTACATATGAGGACATATAGTGGGGATGCGTTTGTAATTTGCTTACTTACGTGAAATAAGCAGCCTCTAATTTTATGGCAGTTTCATTTTAATAGAGAGAGAAAATCCAGAAATAAACACATTACATAAAAGTTGACGGCTGGAGACTGGCTGGGCCGCTCCATGACCTTGGCCCCGTCCATTGGGCCCTCAGTGCAGTGAAGTCATCCTGTACCCTTAGTGGAAAAAAACCAGCTCTAAAGCATGTTTCCACTTTCGTGCTTGACTGTGGGGATGGGGTTCGTGGGTCATACTCAACATTTCTCTTCCTCCAAACGTGGCGGGTCAAGTTGATGCCAAAGAGGTTGATTTTGGTTTAATCTGACCACAGCACTTTCTTCAGGCCTTCTCTGGGAAAGTTATGACGGGCCTGTACATGTACCTTCTTGACCCTGCAGGTGTTGGAAGATTTCACTCCCTTACGGTATAGTATGCTACCAGTGGTGTTCTTGGTGACTGTGGTCCCAGGTGTATTCAGATCATTAACAAGCTCCTCCTCCAGAGATCCACCACCTTTCTCGTGATCATCCTCACTCTTTGAGGTAAGATCTTGCATGGAGCTCCTGTCTGAGGGCGCCTGATGATCATGTTATATTTCTTCCAGGGTCGCAGGGGGGCTGGAGCCCAGCTAACATACTGTAGACGCAGGGTACACCCTGTACAGGCCGCCAGCCTGTCGCAGAGCTAACACAGAGAGAGAGAGACAACCATTCACACTCACATTCACACCTATGAGCAATTTAGAGGGACCAATTAACCTAACCCCAGTAACTGCATGTCTTTGGACTGTGGGAGGAAACCGGAGTACCCGGCGGAAACCCACACAGACACGGGAGAACGTGCAAACTCCACACAGAGAGAGGTGGAATTTAACCCAGACCGTCAGATGTCATTCTAGCTGTGAGGCAGTAGTGCTAACCATCACATTACCGTGCTGCCCGTGCTTATATTTGTTCCATTTCTGAATGACTACACCAACAGTTGTCACCTTCTCACCAAGCTTCTTGCTGATGGTGTTGTAGCCCATTCAAGCCTTGTGCAGGTCTACAACCTTGCCCCTGGTGTCCTTTGACAGCTCTTTGGTCTTGACCATGGCGGAGGAGAAGTTGTTGTGGACATGGACAGGTGTGGTTTATACATATAATGAGCTGAGATCAGGAGTATCTGTAATTGCTGGATTCATTGGTTGATTACAGTCACCCATCTGTGGGAGCCAGAATTCTGGCTGGGTTGTAGACAATCAAATACTTATTTCACTCAATGACATGCAAATTAATGTATAACTTTCATGTAATGTTTTTTTTTCTCAATTTTTGATTGATATTCTGTCTCTCTCCATTAAAATGAAACTACCATACAAATTAGAGACTGCTCATTTCTTTATAAGTGAACAAACTTACAAATTCAGCAGTGGAGCAAATAATTATTTCCCCCAGTGTAATAAAATAATGTTGTCCTTAGCAGGGCTTAAAATCAGGTAAATACAACCTCAGAACCATAAAACATGACATATTGCGTTATTTATTTAACAAAAACCGATTTATTTATTCAGCGTGTGGAGAACCTAAGTACACCCTTATTGCTTCCATAGGAATTAAGACAGTAACAGCCAGGTGCTGCTGACTAGATGACCATCAGCAGGTGTGACCACCTCTCAAATGTTTTGGTGATTTGGAGCAGCTGGGTAATGCTCCAGTCTCCCCCCCGACCCTAACCTGGATAAGCAGATGAAAATGGATGGATGGATGCTGGTCTGGAGCATTCAGGTGTGTGTTAACACAATGCCAAGGAGGATCGATATCGGCGATAATCTTAGCAAAAGCAGTTGTTGCTTCCCACCAATCTGGGAAGGGTTATAAGGCCATTTCCAAACATGTTGGAGTCCATAATTCTACAGTGAGAAAGATTATTCACAGATGAAAAGCACTCGAGATAGTTGCCAGTCTTTCCAGCAGTGGACATCCCGGCAAATTCACCCCAAGGCCGAAATCCAAGAGCTCCATCTCAGGCTCTACAGACCTCAGTATGTTAAATGTTAATGTTTATGACAGTACAATTAGAAAAAGACAGAAAAATGTGGCTTGTTTGGAAGGGTTGTCAGGAGAAAGCCTCTTCTGTCTAAAACATGAACATGAGAGCGCTGCTCAGATTTGCAAAGCTGCATCTGAACAAACCGCAAGACTTCTGGAATAATGTCCTCTGGACACACGAGACAAGAGAATAAAATTATACTTACTTCATGCTAATTCAAATATTTCCTGCTCAAGGTGGTTATGTAAGCTTTTGAATTATTTATTTTTCACATTTTTTTTGCATTTTGGCTTAGCTTTTGTTAAATAAATAATGACATGATGTAATAGGTCAAGTGCTCTCGTTCTAAAGCAGGCATTTTTGGAAGAACTGCAGTTTTTGTGACTTTTCATCATCTTTGAAATGGCACTAGCTGAATAATGTCTATACAATTTAAATGAAAAGTGCCGACAGCTGTTTCACAAGTTTCAGTTTGATTAGCCAAAGCCTCCCTCAAAATGATCAGACTAAATCTTATCTGTGCTACGACAGGGAGTCGCCACCATTACTTCAAATTCAGTAACATAATACTGATGCTCGCTAATAAAGGAAGCAGTGTTTAAGTGCCTACTGAAATGCATATATTTAGCCTGGTCAGTCATGAAGGAGGGACGCTACTTCTCAGAGTAGTGCGACACACGTAACTCAGCCACCAAGAGTCACTCATCCCTATGTGTTTGCCAGGCCTATCCTTTTTGGGCTTGATTTTCATGGAGATGTGAAGTTACGGGTCTGAAAGGTTCTCTTGGGGCAGAGGGCACCTGAGTCCTAGCCAGAGAACAGATAGAAGAAGTCGGAGCCCCGTGTTAGTTTGCCAGTTCACTGGGAATCTAACATGTTGTTGTGAAACCGTTATACTTCATTATTTATTCACTCTGGACATCTCTATTGGTAAAAGAAATGGGATTCAGGGTGTGATTTTTATCTCGTCCCTCTCACCTTTCCTTTGCCTCTCTCTCTGCTCCTTTCTCCTGACTGTCTAATTTTCCTTTATCTATATGTCAGTCAATCAGTCTGTCCCGTTTTGTCTCTTTCCATCTCTTTCATTCTTCCTCCATCTGTCTATCCTGCCTTTCTTTGAAATGTTATGATTCACTGGCTGTGATCTCTGTGAGCTGTCTCCTTGAAGTCTGTGTGTCTCCTGAGCGCAACCACAGAATGGTACATCACTTATATTCCATGTAATTTCCTGGGTTTTATAAGGTACATTTACTCACCCTACAATGGTGAAGACTGTTCTTTTCTACAGAGTTCAGAGTGTCTGTCTCCTCCACCAAGGCCTTGTTCATGGAAACCATTATCTGGTGTGGGAATGTGCCAAGATTAGGCTACACAGTTTTTTTCTCGGGGTAACATTTTGAAACTTGGATTAATGCAAAAGAAAAAAAAAAATCCCAGCAGTTTGAATTATAGCATGTCATGATAAGACAAAAGTATCCTACTTACTTTTTCCAGAAGATAAACCCCAGTACATTACATCCAGGATGGTAGGAGCACAAAGGTACAAAGAAATAATACATGTTGTAAAGGTGGTTTAATGAAAGCATCACACCCAAGCTAATAACTCCACCACAGAAATCAAAGGACATGTTTTGATAAGCTACAGGAAATCCTGTTTGACAACAAAAGTTCTTTCCCCACAATTCTCCATTAAAGCCTAAACCTATTTAAATACCTCCACCTATGTTACCTTTACACTGCAACATTACAGATGGGCTCCATTACACTGTTATTCTTACTTGTGCTTCTCTCTCATTCTCTCTCTAGCCCTCTCAATAAAAAGAGGCCAATAAATCACTTAGCTGTCTCTGCGGGTTTGGGGTATTGGTGTTGGAGTGAGCTGTCCTACCAATCCAGCTGAATAGACATGACTCTCAAAGCACCAAAAAAAAAAAAACACCCCTTCCCCACTCCCCTCACTCAAAAAAACCAACATGGTGAAAATTACATTTTGGTCGAAGTGTCTAATAAATCTTGGCCGAACGGGGCTGTAGAAGTGGAAAAAGGCCTTCCATGGCGGCTACGGTCTCAGTGATGTGGATCCCGTGCTGGGGGAAAGGGGAAGCCACATAAGAGGAGGTTTGTGTTAGCACAGGGTAGATGAGGTGCAAGGGGAGTCAGTGGGAGGATACAAGGCCTAAGGTTCTTGTGGATTATAGAGAGTGATAACTCTAATGTTGAATGTGTGTGTGTGTGTGTGTGTGTGTGTGTGCAAGGCGAGCAGCTCCTGAGATCTGTGTTCAGATAACAGAGGCCTATTATAAGCCATAATTTCAAAGGCAGCGTGGAGGTGACGTGTTCATTTCAGAGAAGACGAGAGTTCCAATTTGCTTCTCATATAGCAAGTTTGGGATTTAATCTTGTAACTCAAGAAAACAATTATGCTTTTAAATCAACCGGTCTTACAAACTTGTTCGTATTGTGAAGAACTGCACATTGTTTTGAACATAACCTTTAAAAGTGACCCCATTAACAACATCTTTAGGCAGCTGCTCTGGTGTAAATCATTCATATGGTTGCTGGGTATTACCATTACCTTGCGGCTTATTTCGAATTACTGCAGCAAGCACACATGGTTGATCTCTGCTGGTTTTCCATTTCTGGGGCCTGTTTGATGGGAACAACTTCTGTAATGCCATCAGCAGCCTGTCAAGGCTAATTAAAACACACATCTACAAATCTGCCAGCAATTACTACACTCAGAAACATTTGGTGCCAGGCACAAATTTTAGGTAGAAAGGGCTGTGTTTACCATGATAGCTTTTCATTTCACAAGAGCATTCCCACAAAAAAACAAACATTGGTTAGAGCTTTGTTTGATACAGCAGTGTTCATATTTATTTTGCCATTTAAATGTTATAAAAATGTAGGCATTGGGAGACATGATAATGGAATCCAGGTTCTGGCTTTATTTAATTTGTAGCTCTGCTGAGAGTCATCTTATTTTAGATTATAGCCCTGTGTAAACTGTGCTGCTTGTGTTCCTCTGAGTTATATTGTGTAAGAGTGTTGTGTCCCAGTCATCTGGATGTGCTTTGCTGTCCTCAACAGAGCACACTCCTCATCTGAATCACTCCCAACCCGCAACCTCATGATCATGCGGTTCATCTACTTTGCCCAATGACAAAAACAGCAAACTGGGCTATTTGTATGCAAATGGAGATATGTAATTTGAAGTGCCCTATCTTTTTTGCATACCGTTGATAGCACAGGTAGGAGTGCATCCATGCGGGATAGTTCAGATTCATCAGTTGCCTTTTAAATTGTGAAGCAGTGCGATCACACTGGGCTCTTGTAGGCGGGATTCACTGTATCATTATGGTGAAAGTGTGCTGAATATTGGTGCACATAGGCTCTTTTATTAGCTTTTAACAGACGCTGCTAACTGGCATCCCGCCAAACGTGTGCCATCTCTGGATAAGTGTCTGCAACTGCATTTTAAGCACCGGAGATCTTAAAAGTCTAAAATGTGCTTTAAGATTGGTCTACCTCAGTGTAGACCATGCAATGGCATATGGTTGTCTTGCAGTTTTCTGAGATATTGGTCAGTCAACACTGAAACACACACTGTGCATATGTGGAATAGTGCAGGGAAGAACTGGGTGTGTCTCCATCTGGCTGGTAGAATGAGCAAGAGAGACCGAGGGAGAGAGAAAGGCTGTCTAGCTGTTATCACACCACACCCTAATCCACGCAAAGCCAGCCACCAGTCTCTCTCACACGCCCTCTTCTCCACACACACACACACACACACACACACACACACACAAAGCTAAACAAAGTTATCTGCACAGTTAAATACACACAGATGCACAAACCTCAGAGTTGTGGTCTGAGCACTTCTCTAAAGCTTAGGCTGAATTCAAAGCACTTACAAGCCAGAACTAACCTCAAACACAAGTAACTGTATGCAGACACACACGCAAACACATTCACAAAATTTAGTTTGTTAAACAAACGGGAAACACGTCTCCCATCTGTCAAGAATTCCAAACAGATGGTATCAGATTAGCAATACGTAACTGAACCAAGTACATATA